>WNWK01005061.1:0-75000 GCA_009830355.1 Cherax destructor | reverse complement strand
ACATAGAAAACTAACCTGACAAAGCATGTAGAGAAACAGGAGAAAGTGTAGACGTTGGGAACGAGAATAATGAATTATAAGAACATAGTAAACGAAATAAACCTAATGAAATAGATCGAAAGCACAAGGAAAAATATTGAAACGACGTACAAATTACTCGGAGGACTTGATAAGGTAAACAGGGATGAACTGTACGACAGTTGAATAGCACACTCTAGTGACACATGAGTCGTACTAATGCCAGGAAGAATTCCTTCTATCTCAGGGTGGTGAGGAAGGAGATTAACCTGGACAGAGAATTAGTGCTGGCAGGTTACATACGTACGTAGATTTACAGAACAACCACTGTGAAAAAAAAGTGAACTTCCAAGCGTTTTCGTGATTTCTTACATTCCTTGATAATGTGAGAAAATACGAAAGCGCTTGGAAGTTCGCTATTTTTTTTCACAGTGGTTGTTCTGCATATTGTATTATTACCTGTTTACTGTGATCTTATTGCATACATAGCTCTTACAATAGATATAACAGCTGCCCACGAGGCTATGGGAGAGCCCAATAACGATCAGTTATGAAGCATAACCAGTTATAAATTATGAACAGTTATGAAGCATGACCAGTTATAAAGCATGGCCAGTTATAAAGCTTGACCTGTTATAAAGCTTGACCTGTTATAAAGCAAGACCAGTTATAAAGCTTGGCCACAAACAAGGGACTACAAACTAAACGTTGAAAACGGGACACTTCAGTCACGGCTCTGTTCCACTAACCACAAATAAATAAATCACAAATATGTATGTAAACGTTACTGATAAAAGTCTCAGATTCAGATCGAATTCCTTAAGGTTTAATTAATGAAATTTGGCTAAGAGATCAACGTGTCTGTCTTGCGATTCAGTCTTCCTCCGTGTGTTTTTCTCCTTGCGTGTAAAAATTAACGGTCAAAAATAAAAACATACTAGCGGCTAGCGTCTGGCACCAGACGCTAGCTGCTAGTATGTTTTTATTTAGTTATTGTCGGATAATTATAAGGAAGTATATAATCAACTTAGACGTACTGTATTCTAACCTAACCTAAAAGGGAGTAACAAATCAAATTATTTCTATGGAATTTCATGCGTGCAGAAATGCACGAAGGGCATTTCATGTTGGAACTGGATTCCCAAATTGGAGAACAGGTTCCTCTGATAGCGGACGATGGATCGAGCCTCCACCCCTCCTTGAGCTGAATGACCCACGTGGCTTTAGAGTGTCGCATAAATGTAATTCAGGTTTAATCATAAACTTTTAAACATTTATCATTGCTTTCCTCTAACTTAGTCTTCTAACTTAGTTTAGAGTTCCATGTACGTCATGCATGGATTACATGGCTTCAACTCCTCTTGTACACAAGGCACATGCAAGAGAAGGTTAATCTCCTTTTTTTTTTTTTTTTTTTTTTTTTACATTCTCTTACTCCACGAAGGGTGACCGGTGAAAGAGACTGTGATAATGAGCTTTTCTGTGCCTTTCCTAAAGGGTAAATCTTCTTTGACGTTTGAAAGTGAGACGGTAGAGAAACAATTGTCACTGGATGTAAGGGAGTTAGTTATGTTGCAAGAGGAATGTTGCATACGGTGAATTTGTGGCAGTACAGAGGTTGTGAGGGAAGTTGGAACAGAGAGATAGAGAGAAAGAGAGAGAGTGTGTATGTGTGTGTATGAGTATACATGGAAAAGGCAGATAACAGGAGATCCTACAGTCCATAAAGAGGGTCTCTACTGAGACAAGCTACACTCAAACTACCTCAAATTCTGTCCAGAAAGTTGAGATTAGGACAGCATAACAGTTCACTAGGCGCCCTTCACTTCCTCTGATAAGCTCGTCGACTATAAAAAAATGGGTTAAATTATCTCATGACACAGAAAAAATGTGTATAGATATTGATACAGTGATAAAAAAGACGGGAATAGAAATTAGTTATTGATACGAGGACTATAACAACCATGACCGGTATGTCGAATTATGCCGCAGCCATTAGTGTATTATGCTCCGGGTGGCTCAGTGTTGACTAAAGACCGTGATGTGAGGGAAAACTAATTCTGAACCAGAGTTAGTTTTCTGTTAACCAAAGTTAACCCCTGGCTCATACAAGACTATTTTTTTTTTGCATTTTTAACTTCATCAGGAAATTTTTTTTCAACGTGCCTTAATTCTTCTTTTAAAAAATCCCACGTTTGTGTTGCATCTCGGGCTTCACAGTTTCATTTCATTGTTTCCAGGTACTGATTCACTTTGGAGCTATTAGATTTGTTTTTGTGTTTAAGTCTTTCAAAAAGTTATTCATTATATAAAAGGTCATTTTGTTATCTCATTCTTGTGGGTTTTTTTTAATTGATAGAGAAGAGATCTCGTGCTCTGAGTCTTTCTTCATATGATTTGTTTCTTAGTGATGGTATAAGATTACTTGCCCTCCTCTCTACCCTCTCCAGTCTAATTTAGTTTTTTTATGTAATTTGGGGAGCAAAACAGAGAGGGAGAGAGAGAGAGTATGAGAGAATTGGAATAAGGAGGGAGAGAGATAGATGAGATCGAGAGAAGGGAGATAAAATTGATAGGGAGAGAGATAGAGAGAGAGAGAGAGAGAGAGAGAGAGAGAGAGAGAGAGAGAGAGAGAGAGAGAGAGAGAGAGAGAAAGAGAGACAGAGAGAGAGAGAGACAGAGAGAGAGGCACTAATGTACAAAGTACGAGCGATCAACTTGGAGTCAAGAACTAAGTTCAGGAGGGAGTAACAACACACGCTACTAAACGCAGTGGAAGTCAATAACTTTGTACAGGGCTGCCAAAACTCCTTATAAAAATCACTATGATTAAAGATGCTGTGGCCGGTGTATGTGTAGACGTATGTAATGGTGCTAGTGTATGTGATGGTGCTGATATATGTGATGGGAGTGGTGTACGTGATGGTGTATGTGATAATCCTGGTGTACGGCGACATTGGTCTTTACACTGGTGGTCACTCTAATGCTGGTGAGGTTGTTTTCCTAGTTGTGTTCAGTGTTAGGGCAGCTGGTGATGGTTCTGCTGCTAGTGTTGTACTGATGGCACGAGAAGTGGTGTTGCTGGTGTGTGAGCGAATGTTAGTGGTGTTTAAACAGAGCCAACCTCATGTGATGGCGAGTATAACTGACGTACATAATATGTAATGCTATGATGATGATCAGAAGAGTAGTAGAAGACGTGGAGAGATGCGGTTTCATACAAAACAATCAGAATGGGTTTAAAGACTGTAATTCATGTTTTGAAATCTGCTGTAGCTTTATGACAAAGTACCATAAATGAGGCAGTGGAGAGAGTGAAGAATTGGCCGTATATTCTTGGACTTTAAGCAATAGAAAGATTATGAATGATTTGAAAAGGAAAATCAGGGTTAGGAAAATGAGTTAAGACTTTGGGGACAGGCTGCAAACCTCACTCAAGGAGGATATACTGTCGTGACGAGCACAATGCTAAACATATCACCTGAGGCGCACATCATTTGAAAAAATAAAATACTGTAGCCAATGAGCGTTTGCCAAATTTAAGATTACTTTTAAGAATCTCAACAAGGTAATTTCAGACCTTAAATACGACGTATGTCAGGCCCATCCTGGAACGTAAAGCTGAAGCTTGAAACTGTAAAAAAGAGCAAAAGTCTTGGAACCAAGGCTTATGAAAAATTATAGAGAGAAAAAAGCTGAAGATAATATCATCAGTCGATAGAAGGGTCAAGGGAGATGTGATAACGTCACACAAATAATAAGAAGACTTTAAATGTTAGACATTCGGAAGTTAGGCATAAATAAGTAACAGGAGAGTCAAAAAGTGGAATGGCCTGGTTTGAACAAATGGTGGAGTCAGGCTGCATAAGAAGCTTTTGGGACTACACGTGATAGAGCCCTTAAGGCTAGAAGGGAGTTAAATAAGCAGCGACAAGTTAAAAGACAGGACAGAGCAGAGAGCAGACCTCAGCAGCGACAAATAGGATAATACAAACACACACACAAGTCAAAAAATCGATATTACTGGACTGTTCCATACCATTATGTCGAATGTTAGTTGGGACAAGAGCAAGAGCTCTCCACTTAGACCTCAAACCTGAACAGATAATAACAAAAAATAGGTATTTCTACACTACATGAGGCATTGGGGAAGGTAAATGCAATATATTAATTCAAAATGCAACGGTAGATAAGGAGTTATGGATGCATCCCATCTCCCCCACACAATCAATACTCGGACGTAAACAATGTAGATAGGGATAGACTCTTCGCCATGGGAGGGACCAGAAGCATGGTACACACGTGAAATGTAGACTGAAAAACCAGAGAAATATAAGAAAGGTTCTTCCACTGTGAGGACAGTGTGGGATGAATAAAGAAGACGGTAGACGATAACACAACACGTGATATTAAAATGAAAATAAGGAAGCCCATCAAGGCCGTATATAGCCATTTCAGGATATACATAGATATAAGTCTGGGTGCCCGTAGCTGGAGTTGAGTCCACCTGTAGGCGTAAGTAGGCGAGGACGCACGCACGCACACGCACACGCACACAGCTCGAGTTGGCATTTTCCATAATTCCTTGTTCACGCATTTATTTTTTTTACTTCCAGTATTTCCGGTTTCTTTGACAACTGAAGGGGTTGAGGGAGGCGTATCCATCCCTATACGCATTTCCTTCAGTATTTCTCTCATTTATCCTCTCTTACCCTACCCCGTTTGCTCTTAACACAGACCCAACGTCATTATTATTCCCTCTTCCGTTCTTCTGCCTTTCCTATTTCCCCCACATTTATCGGTTCTCTTCCTCTCCCTCGGCCACAGGGGAGGGCCAATCTGTCTCATGGTCCGGCCGATTATGGTTTCTTGATGAAATTTTCACGCTTTGCTGAATTTCCATTAAGGCGGCCGCCCGTTCGATTAGTGTGCTGTGATCCCGGCCTGATCCCCTATCCCCTGTGTGTGTGTGTGTGTGTGTGTGTGTGTGTGTACTCACCTAATTTGTGGTTGCAGGGGTCGAGACTCAGCTCCTGGCCCCGCCTCTTCGCTGTCCGCTACTGGGTCTCTGCTCTCCCTGATCCATGAGCTCTATCATACCTCGTCTTAAAACTATGTATGGTTCCTGCCTCCACTATATCTTTCTCTAGACTATTCCACTTCCTGACTACTCTGTGGCTGAAGAAATGCTTCCTAACATCCCTTTGACTCATCTGAGTCTTCAGCTTCCAGTTGTGTCCCCTTGTTTCTGTGTTCCCTCTCTGGAACATCCTGTCCCTGTCTACCTTGTCGATTCCCCGCAGTATTTTGTATGTCGTTATCATGTCTCCTCTGACCCTTCTTTCCTCCAGTGTGTGTATGTGTGTGTGTGTATGTACTCACCTAATTCACCTAATTCACCTAATTGTGGTTGCAGGGGTCGAGACTCAGCTCCTGGCCCCGCCTCTTCGCTGTCTGCTACTGGGTCTCTGCTCTCCCTGCTCCATGAGCTTTATCATACCTTGTCTTAAAACTATGTATGGTTCCTGCCTCCACTATATCTTTCTCTAGTCCATTCCACTTCCTGACTACTCTGTGGCTGAAGAAATGTTTCCTGACATCCCTTTGACTCATCTGAGTCTTCAGCTTCCAGTTGTGTCCCCTTGTTTCTGTGTTCCCTCTCTGAAACAACCTGTCACTATCTACCTTGTCAATTCCCCGCAGTATTTTGTATGTCGTTATCATGTCTCCTCTGACCCTTCTTTCCTCCAGTGTTGTTAGTCCTATTTCCCTCAACCTTTCTTCATAAGACAGACCCTGAGTTGTGGAACTAACCTTGTCGCAAATCTTTGCACTTTCTCTAGTTTCTTGACGTGCTTGACCAGGTGTGGGTTCCAGACTGGTGCTGCATACTCTAGTATGGGCCTGACGTATACGGTATACAGTGTCTTGAACGATTCCTTGTTAAGGTAACGGAACGCTAATCTTAGGTTTGCCAGTCGCCCATATGCTGCCGCGGTTATCTGGTTGATGTGTGCTTCCGGAGACGTGCTTGGTGTTATACTCACCCCAAGGTCTTTCTCCTTTGATGAGGTTTGTAGCCTTTGTCCACCTAGCCTGTACTCTGTCAGCGGTCTTCTTTGCCCTTCTCCGATCTTCATGACTTTGCATTTGGTGGGGTTAAATTCGAGAAGCCAGTTGCTAGACCAGATGTCAAGCTTGTCCAGGTCACTTTGAAGTCCTGCTTGGTCTTCATCCGATGTGATTCTCCTCATTAATTTCACATCATCTGCGAAAAGAGACACTTCTGAGTCTATCCCATCCGTCATGTCATTCACATATAGCAAGAATAGCACTGGTCCTAGGACTGACCCTGCGGTACACCGCTCGTCACAGGCGCCCACTGTGATACCTCATCACGCACCATGACCCGTTGTTGCCTCCCTGTGAGGTATTCCTGGTCCATTCCAGTGCCCTTCCTGTTATACACGCTTGGTCTTCCATCTTTTACTAATCTCATGTGAGGAACTGTGTCAAAGGCCTTCCTGCAGTCCAGGAAAATGCAGTCAACCCACCCTTCTCTCTCTTGCCTTACCTCTGTTACTTTATCATAGAACTCCAGGAGGTTTGTTACACAGGATTTGCCTTCCCTGAACCATGCTGTCTGGCGTTGATTAACCTGTTCTGCTCCAGATGCTCCACCATTCTTTTTCTGATGATTTTCTCCAAGACTTTGCACACTATACACGTAAGTGACACCGGTCTGTAGTTTAGTGCCTCTTTTCTGTCTGTGTTCTGTGTCTGTGTTCTTTCTGTGTGTGTTGTATGTGTGTGTTGTATGTGTGTGTTTGATGTGTGTGTGTTTGGTGTGTGTGTGTGTTTGGTGTGTGTGTGTGTTTGGTGTGTGTGTGTGTGTTGTGTGTTTGGTGTGTGTGTGTGTTTGGTGTGTGCGTGTGTTTGGTGTGTGCGTGTGTTTGGTGTGTGTGTGTGTTTGGTGTGTGCGTGTGTTTGGTGTGTGTATGTGTGTGTTTTGTGTGTATGTGTGTGTTTTGTGTGTGTGTGTTTTGTGTGTGTGTGTGTTTTGTGTGTATGTGTGTGTGTGTTGTATGTGTTTGGTGTGTGTGTTTTGTGTGTGTATGTGTGTGTCTTTTGTGTGTATATGTGTGTGTTTTGTGTGTGTGTGTTTGTTTTGTGTGTGTGTGTTTTATGTGTGTTTTGCGTGTGTGTTTTGCGTGTGTGTGTTTGTGTGTGTGTGTGTGTGTGTGTGTGTGTGTGTTTTTGTGTGTGTTTTGTGTATGTGTTTTGTGTGTGTGTGTTTTGTTTTGTGTGTATGTGTCTATATGTGTTTTGTGTGTGGATGTGTTTGTACGTGGTTGTGGTTGTGTGCGGATGGGTTTGTTTGTGGTTATGTGTGGCTATGGTTGTACTCACCTATTTGTGGTTGCAGGGGTCGAGACATAGCTTCTGGCCCCGCCTCTTCATTGATCGCTACTAGGTTCTATCATGAGCTTTATCATACCTCGTCTTAAAACTATGTATGGTTCCTGCCTCCACTACGTCACTTGCCAGACTATTCCACTTCCTGACAACTTCATGACTAAAGAAATACTTCGTAACATCTCTTTGACTCATCTTAGTCTTCAACTTCCAATTGTGACTCCTTGTTTCTGTGTCCCATCTCTGGAACATCCTGTCTCTGTCTACCTTGTCAATTCCTCGCAGTATTTTGTATGTCGTTATCATGTCTTCCCTAACCCTCCTGTCCTCTAGTGTCGTCAGGCCAATTTCCATTAACCTTTCTTCGTAGGACATTTCTCTTAGTTCTGGAACTAGCCTTGTTGCAAACCTTTACACTTTCTCTAATTTCTTGACGTGCTTGAGCAGGTGTGGGTTCCAAACTGGTGCTGCATACTCCAGAATGGGCCTGACGTACATGGTGTACAGAGTCTTGAACGATTCCTTACTGAGGTATCGGAACGCTATTCTCAGGTTTCCCATATGCTGCAGCAGTTATCTGGTTGATGTGCGCCTCAGAAGATGTGTGTGTGGTTATGAGTGTGTGTGGTTATGAGTGTGTGTGGTTATGATTGTGTGTCATTAGGATTGTGTGTAGTTATGACTGTGTGGTTATGATTGTGTGTTGTTTTGATTGTGCATGGTTATGATTGTGTGTGGTTATGATTGTGTGTGGTTATTATTGTGCATGGTTATGATTGTGTGTGGTTATGATTATGTGTGGTTATGATTTTGTGGTTATGACTGTGTGGTTATGATAGTGTGTGGTTATTATTGTGCATGGTTATGATTGTGTGTGGTTATGATTATGTGTGGTTATGATTGTGTGTCATTAGGATTGTGTGTAGTTATGACTGTGTGGTTATGATTGTGTGTTGTTTTGATTGTGCATGGTTATGATTGTGTGTGGTTATGATTGTGTGTGGTTATTATTGTGCATGGTTATGATTGTGTGTGGTTATGATTATGTGTGGTTATGATTTTGTGGTTATGACTGTGTGGTTATGATAGTGTGTGGTTATTATTGTGCATGGTTATGATTGTGTGTGGTTATGATTATGTGTGGTTATGATTGTGTGGTTATGACTGTGTGGTTATGATAGTGTAGTTATGATTGTGTGTGGTTATGATTGTGTGGTTATGATAGTGCGTGGTTATGACTGTGTGGTTATGATTGTGTAGTTATGATTGTGTGCGCCTCAGAAGATGTGTGTGTGGTTATGAGTGTGTGTGGTTATGAGTGTGTGTGGTTATGATTGTGTGTCATTAGGATTGTGTGTAGTTATGACTGTGTGGTTATGATTGTGTGTTGTTTTGATTGTGCATGGTTATGATTGTGTGTGGTTATGATTGTGTGTGGTTATTATTGTGCATGGTTATGATTGTGTGTGGTTATGATTATGTGTGGTTATGATTTTGTGGTTATGACTGTGTGGTTATGATAGTGTGTGGTTATTATTGTGCATGGTTATGATTGTGTGTGGTTATGATTATGTGTGATTATGATTGTGTGGTTATGACTGTGTGGTTATGATAGTGTAGTTATGATTGTGTGTGGTTATGATTGTGTGGTTATGATAGTGCGTGGTTATGACTGTGTGGTTATGATTGTGTAGTTATGATTGTGTGGCTATGATTGTGTGTGGTTATGATTGTGTGTGGTTATGATTGTGTAGTTATGATTGTGTGTGGTTAAGATTGTGCATGGTTATGATTATGTGTGGTTATGATTGTGTGTGGTTATGATTGTGTGGTTATGACTGTGGTTATGATTGTGTAGTTATGATTGTGTGGCTATGATTGTGTGTGGTTATGATTGTGTGTGGTTATGATTGTGTAGCTCTGATTGTGTGTGGCTATGATTGTGCTTGGTTATGATTGTGTAGTTATGATTGTGTGGCTATGATTGTGTGTGGTTATGATTGTGTGTGGTTATGATTGTGTGTGGTTATGACTGTGTGGTTATGATGACTGTGGTTATGATTGTGTAGTTATGATTGTGTGGCTATGATTGTGTGTGGTTATGATTGTGTAGTTATGATTGTGTAGCTCTGATTGTGTGTGGCTATGATTGTGCTTGGTTATGATTGTGTATTTTTTGTGTTTGTGTGTGTGTGAGAGAGAGAGAGAGAGAGAGAGAGAGAGAGAGAGAGAGAGAGAGAGAGAGAGAGAGAGAGAGAGAGAGAGAGAGAGAGAGAGAGAGAGGGAGGGTTGTACCCTTCTCCAGAACATCACTTCATCTGAGATCATTTATCCCCAGGATGACTCGAGCCTGGAACACATTCGTTCAGCATAATGATGTCAACGAGATAAAGTCAGTTGATCAAATTAAAATACTGGCCCACAGATGGCTCCAACTTCATCCTGTTCCCTACTTGTATGTTTCATATCAATAAAAATACTTTCAAATGAGCTGATGTAGGTAACAGCTCTTAGCTTGTCAATAAAGTTAGGAATCCTTAACTTGTAAATAGCTTGTCAATAAAGCTAGGGATCCTTAACCTAACCTTGTCAAACGCTGTGTAAGAGAGAGAGAGAGAGAGAGAGAGAGAGAGAGAGAGAGAGAGAGAGAGAGAGAGAGAGAGAGAGAGAGAGAGAGAGACTTATGCTCGTGCTGTTCCTTCCTTTGAAATTTTTCCAATACATAATTATTTAAAATTTCCATTAGATGCATTAATTCCTCTTTTAATTCATTCCGTTGGTCCACCTTTCTCACTGTTTAAGAAGAAAATATCTTTTTTAAAGCTTCTGCTCTACTTTTAACTCAGTGTTCACCTGTTCCTATTGCAAGTACTAAGAAGTCTTCTTTATATATTCTCTCATGTTCTTTTCTAACCTTGTATGTGATTATCATGTCTTCTCTCTTCCTCATGTCAGTCAACATGAGCATCTTTACTTTCAACAACTTTTCCCTCTCAGCATAACCTTTTTTTTTTTTTTTTTTTTAGCTCTGGAAGCCATTTTGTAGCTCTTTGATTTTTTTTTTTTTATCCACGTATTATTTTAAGTTATGGGTTCCGCACAGTTGCTGCATATTCAATTTTGGCTTGAAAATCGTTTTTTTATTTTATTATTCATTTGTTTGAAAGCTATTATATGGTTTGGCAGTGTAACATGTGTTTCTCACAGGACCATTGACATGATCTTCAGGTTAGTTTTTTTTTTTTTGGTTAATGACTCCTGGAGTCCTGTCTCTGATACTTTCAATAATTCGTAACAGTTTATATTATTCATTTAGTTCGATTCCGCTTTCTCGCATTTCTATTCCATGGCACTTAAGAAGAATAAAAAAAAATAAGAATGGAGGAATATTGCAGAAGGCCTACCAGTCCATATCAGGCAAGTTCTTTTCAAGCCCAAACTCTCTTAACAAAACATTTTTCAAGCCCATTATCAAGACTACACAAGAAATAAGTCTTGATAATTCTACCAATTCATGATGTGCATGTCCCACGCAAATCCGACTCCTCTCACTCAAGTTTATCCAGCCTATATTTGAAGCTACCCAAAGGTTTTGCTTCAGTGACCCTAATAGGTAGATTGTTCCCCTCATTGACTACTACTTCCAAGCCAGTACTTTCCTACATCCTTTCTAAACCTAAACTTGTCTAATTTGAGTACATTATTTCGAATTCTTTCTTGGAGGGATATCATCAGAACCTTAATTTTATCACCTTTATTTATGCCCTCTTTCCACTTATACACTTCGGTCATGTCTCCGTCATTCTGGGTTAAGGTATCACAATCTATCGTCGTATGAAATATTTCTTATAGAGTGCATTAATTTAGTCATTCTTCTTTGTATGTTCTCCAATAACTACATATCCATTCTGAAGTATAGATACCAGAATTGAGCTGCATAATCCAAGACAGGCCGTACTAATGATGTATAGATATTATATAAATGGTTTCGAAAACAGACAAGTTAATGAACGAGACGCTTGTGCAACATTTGGGTATCTTTATTGAGGAAACGTTTCGCTAGTCAGTGGCTTCATCAGTCCAATGAAGAGAAAGAACGGTGGAAAATGAGGAGGAGTTTGAAGTAATCAGTCCCTCAGTCTGGAGTTGAGGGACTGATCAATCTTGATAAAAGTGTAGCATATGAGCGGAGAAGATCCTTATATACTGCAGACAGGGTGAAGTGAAGCAGTTGGAGGTGGAGTCACCGATGGGAAAATCCACTAGTGGAACTAGGTCATGCCTAAAGGTTTGGCAAGCGTTGAAGAATTATGACGTGAAAATAGTCCAAGAGGGACCGAAACGTCGTCATGAGCTTCCTTCATGGTGAATTTTTTTTTGTTTTTCTCCTGTGAGGACAGATTCTCAGCTTTCGTCTTAGCCTCATCGTCATGGCTGCCGCTTCTGTCCACGGTTCTTGCAGTTTTGTGAGTCCACATGCCTCATGTCATGCATATTTGTAGGATATTTCAAGATCTTGGTGTTCATTTTAAATCCCTGTCCCTTCCAATGCTTGAAGTAGAGGCTCCTTGCATAGCGTTTTCTAAAGCTGCTGTGATATTTTGCCTTAATGTCTTTAAAAAACAACTGTGCCTCTTGATAATCTGCTATAAGAAATCATTCTCTCTCTCTCCTCCTTCTCCCTCTCCCCCTCCCTCCCTTCTATTCTCTCAGTCTCATAATATATATCTCTTACATTTCCTTCTTGTCTCTGTTTCTCTCCAAGGAGACAGAGGAAGCATTCTATAATTAGATCTTACAACATATGCCTTCACGAAATATTGGTGAAAAAAATTGGCACTAGTAATCATAACATTATTACACTTACAATGAACGTGAATTTAGTTCATAAAAACCGTATAACGATACAAAGTTACAGATAAATGACTTTTGGCCAGATCATTGTCGATATTGACAACGTAAATTGGCACAACTTCAAGATACAAATAATGCTGAAGATATATAGCGAAGATTCAAGAAAGTTATTATTTTGTATTGTATTTAGAAAGCAATAAATATGTACCATGGTTCTGATGACAAATGTCAAAGGCATGCAAGTGTATTAAGTTATACTAGCTTATCATAGGCATATGGTTATGTCACTGTGACTTTGATTTTGGCTTAGCAACTGAAATAACTGCCTAGGAAAGTTCAGTAGATGTGCTAGTAGCCACAGCTTGTCTGGATGCGAGAAACAAGTTAAAAATTATTGATAACAAGAAAGTGGATGTAAGGAATTAGCATTTGTATACAAGTACCAAGGTTTATGTAAACTTCATGAGATTGTAGGACTGTACGAGGGTTGTAGGATTGTACGGTAAATATCAACGCTCTTCTTGCTGAATAAGAGAAGCGAAAATTTGTGTATGCATTAATTTCGCAAAAATCATTCTGAACCTAATGAAAAAAAATTTCTTTGTGTTTGTTTATTATTAAATTATTGTAAACTTATCTAAAATATATTTAGTTGGATTAGGCAAATTTTCTAAGGTTCTTTAGGTACAAAACTATCCTTTTTTACATTAACATAAGTGAAAAAAATATATCTTTAAACGTGTAGGAGAAAATTTTAGAAAGAACTTAATTTTAAATGAGTTCTTGCTAATTGACCAGTTTTAAATATTCGGCACGACATTATATATATATATATATATATATATATATATATATATATATAAGAATAACAAAATGAAATAACTTTACAAGCCTTCCTCACGACGATGTGTCACCTTGCTGTAGTGGTGATGTCTCATCGACCTGAATGTCTAAGAGTACAGCAACCCATTTTCTTGGCCTAAGAGATTGCTCTTTTTTGTTAAAGTTTGATTTGACTTATAGTTTATGATTTGAAAGAAATTATATATATATATATATATATATATATATATATATACGTATATGTCGTGCCGATTAGGTAAAACTGGTCAATTAGCAAGAACTCATTTAAAATTAAGTCCTTTCTAAAATTTTCTCTTATACGTTTAAAGATATATTTTTTTCATTTATGTTAATGTAAGAATTTATAATTTTGTACCAAGAGAAACTTTGAAAACCTACCTAACCTTATTACAACAAGCGCAATTTAATTTAGCCTAACCCAACTAAATATATTTTAGATACGTTAACATTAATTTAATAATAAACAAACACAATGAAATATATTTTTTTCGTTATGTTCAGAATGATTTTGGCGAAATTATTGCATACACAAATTTTCACTTGTCTTATATGGCAAGGTGAGCGTTTGCTATTTAAGCCAAAATCGCAAGTTTTACCTAATCGGCACGACATATATATATATATATATATATATATATATATATATATATATATATATATATATATATATATATATATATATATATATATATATATAATGTGACTAATTTGATTTTACAGTCTCTAGTGTGATTTTGTAGATAACAACAAACTGGAGTTAATTCTGTTATAGTATTTGAACATTTATTAAGATGGTAATACAGTAATAATTTAACGTTTTTTAAGTAAAAAAACAACTTCATGAAGAGTTTGCTCAAGTATTTTGTAATTTGTCCATCTCGCTACTTGGGACTTATTTTGGACAGAACTGGAACTATATCAGAGAAATAAGAAAACGGCTTCGTTACTCTCGAAGTCTCTCTGTTTACGTTTTGCAGCAGACAGCATTAGATATATAACACATCTGCCAGGCTTTATCACACATACAGAAAGTGATTAAAACATCAGATAAATTATGCGAAAAGTCATATTAAAATATTTAGAAAGAATAAATGTTAACTATTCAACGGATCTTGACGATGTAACCGTGAGAATCCTGCTGGGAAAAACAGGTTTCAAAACATAGTTTTACTGGGGCAACAATTTTCACTGTTTAGAGCTTTAAGTTACGCTTGATAAAGCTCTACAGAGAGCGAAACTTCGCCTTCATTAAAGCTTGTTCTGCTACCTGTGCCTTTCCTCGCGATTTCTGCAGTAGGCCTTTTGCATCCTGTTGCAAGTGAAAAAGCTTCAAAATTCCATTAAAAATATCCTTAATTATGCAGAAAAGAGTCTTCACTTTGCATGCTTCACTCACGACTGAAAAAGACAAGATCACTTATACCAAACTATCTGAATTCTATGACATCTATGTAATTCAAAATCATGGCAGCAGCCATTATAGACTAGATAGCAATATTTTTGAATTCCTGTAAAAATCAAGCCTACGAACCTCATTGGAAGGGGTGAGTGTAGGTGGGAAGGTGAGGTAGGAGTGAGAACCTTACCCTCACATGTCTCCCCACACCCCTACGACAAGACCGCCACTACTGAATGAGTCATCTTATGACCAAGACCCGAGTCAGGTGATTTCCCCTGATAAATAATCCAACAACAGGATGGAGGGGTGTCAGAGTAGGCGGTCTGGGACTGAACAGATGGACGGTAACAAAAGATAACTCTTGGCTTTACTCGTAAAGTGTGCCAGAGTTTGAGTTTGCTGACGTCGTTTCGCTAGCTATTTAGCTCAGTGTGTATTGATAAAGTCCAACACTTAGAATATATACCTGCTCTGCAACTCTCTTTACTAAACAATATCCGTTAATGGATTTGTATTTTATTTATACTTCTCTAAGGAATTGATTATTGACGCCTTCTAAATGACACCACTTCACTTAGAAACTTCAATTGTTTTTTTGCTTATAATACGCAAGTATTACATACTTAGTTTTGCATAAATTGTAGGTTTACGATAACTTTTCAATGAAGGTGATTAATTTATATACTACAAATATTTGGAGGCATTTGAGTCTGTTAAAAGGAAGATTGTACAACTGGTATTGCAAACAGGCTTCCTCGACAGATATTCTTGCTATATGACTCACGAAATCGTTATAATACGATTGCAAATAAGTCACGGAACGGGCGGGGCTTGAACCCATGGCAAGTGAGTTCTAAAACTCATAGGTCAGTGTGCTAACCACTTGGCCAGCTGGTTTTAATAAGAATCATCCAACTAGGTATATTTTTATACACCATAGGGAGGTTAGCATGGGCCACCACAGTGAACACAAATGCTGGTGTGGAATTCGTCTGTATAAACATGCATCTATGCAAACCTCCCTATGGTGCATATAAATATACCTAGTTAGCTGAATCTTATTAGAGCCAGTTGGCCAAGTGGTTAGCGCACTGGCCTGTGAGTTTTAGGACACACCTGCCATAGGCTCAAACCCCCACCCGTTCCCTAATTCTTGCTCTATGGTAATTGGAAAGAAACTTTACCAGAAAAAAATATTGATGTCAAAGGTACGCCATTCTGAGCTATAATTGTCTGTCTAGCAGCGGTACATCATGAGTATCATATGTACCAAAAAATGTATAGAAGTATGACCCGAGGTGTTCAGTCTATTTTTAAAACGGCTGGATCCTGAGCACCTGTACGCCAGCTGCTGTCTTCATTGCTGATCCTTAACACCGACACGTCATTAATTGCTTTAATTACTAGTCCCATGCACCGGCACGCCAGCAACTGCTTAATTACCAGTGCCTAGCACCAGCACGCCGGAGCTGTTTAAAAACTTGATCCCCAGCGTCGCTGCAGCAGTGGTTGCTTAATTACTAAGATCTGTGTCAGGATAGTTTTATTTATTTATAAATCTCTAACACCACTACCAACACCACCACCACCATCACCACCACCACTACCACTACCACCATCACCACCACCACTACTACCACCACCACCACCACCATCACCACCATCAGCGGAAAGCGGGACGACCGCTGTTTATATCTCCATATCAATACCAACTTTTCCTGTGAAACAAGTTTATGCGTAAATAGACGAAGTTTTTGGATATCATCCATTTGGTAGCAATTACTGTGTACAGTGAGCGATAACTGAAGAATTCTAGATAAAAATAAAATACGTTAGAGGAGGAAACTGGTTAGTATTATTATTACATACACAGGTGATGTTCAGAATCTGAGGATGACAAAACCCGTGTTCGATAAAAGCATAAATTTAGAATAATTCAGGTTTAGGTAGGAGAAAGAAGCACCATATAGAAGTGGCTTCGTCTTTCAACTGATCAGATTCCGAGCAACACTGATCAGTTTAGAGGCTTGAATACCAACATAGCAAAATGTACGTTACAGACGGACACTAATCTCAGACAGGCAACTTTTGGACTGTAGTTTCGTGCTAGAGAAGGACGCTTATCCTGTAGAACAGAAACAATCAGAATCCTGTGACTAGAAGAGCTAAGAGGGTAATGATACAGAGTAAACCAAACAGAAGGGTATAGACATGCAAATGAGGTTGAGGGGACTGGCATCCTTTGCAGTGATATGTAACATGTTGGGTGTTTGGTCACCTGTTAAAGATTATTACTTAGACTAAAGGAGAAGGCTACTTTCTCACCTGATATTTTATGTAATATAGTTAGTAATTTGATTTGATTTACAAGCAATTATTCCTCGCCTTAGATCTGTTTATAAAGAAAATGGACCAATAAATGACGAGATAGCGACTTTACCTCGAAGTTATCAAGAACAATAACTGGAGTGGAGAAGAACGACGACTGGGGTGTATGTGGAGAAGAACGATGACTGGGGTGTATGTGGAGAAGAACGACGACTAGGGTGTATGTGGAGAAGAACGACGACTAGGGTGTATGTGGAGAAGAACGACGACTAGGGTGTATGTGGAGAAGAACGACGACTAGGGTGTATGTGGAGAAGAACGACGACTGGGGTGTATGTGGAGAAGAATCATAACTGAGGTGTGTGTGGAGAAGGACGATGACTTTAGACTTCGAAGAAGTCATCTATCCACCTTCAGAGTGGAACTAAGAGCAAAACTTACATTGGAACACTGAAAGACTGGCGGCAATGTACCCGAGGAGTCGGGATTCGGAAATAAAGTGCGAGAAAAGAGTTAAGCAAGAAGTGTAATAACAGAGGAGTAAGACAAGGACAAAAGAATGGGAACAGCGAACAGGAAAAATAAGAAGCACTGGTTTAGCTTGACAATGAGGTTACAAAGGAAATACAATGCAATACTTGAGACCACTGGACCTGCTGGCTCAGTTAGGATCACAGCATTTACTGACCCGGGTAGGACTACAGCACCTGTTTGCTCAGGAATTACTAAAAATAATCCTGGATCAGAGAGGATCACAGCAACTGCACAGCAACCCCACACCAGCACCTCACACCAGTACCTCATACCAGTACCTGATATCAGTACCTCACACCAGTACCTCACACCAGTACCTCACACCAGTACCCCACACTAGTGGCTCACACCTGTACCTCACATCAGCACCTCATACCAGTACCCCACACTAGTGGCTCACACCAGTACCTCACACAAGTGGCTCACACCAGTACCTCAAACTAGTGGCTCGCACCAGTACCTCACACAAGTACCCCACACCAGTACCCCACACCAGTACCTCACACCAGTACCTCACACCAGTACCCCACACCAGTACCTCACACCAGTACCTCACACCAGTACCTCACACCAGTACCTCACACCAGTATCTCACACCAGTACCTCCCACCAGTACCTCACACCAGTACCCCACACCAGTACCCCACACTAGTGGCTCACACCAGTACCTCACACCAGTACCTCACATCAACACCTCATACCAGTACCCCACACTAGTGGCTCACACCAGTACCTCACACAAGTGGCTCACACCAGTACCTCACACTAGTGGCTCGCACCAGTACCTCACACAAGTACCCCACACCAGTATCTCACACCAGTACCTCAGACCAGTACCTCACGTCAGTACCTCACACCAGTACACCATATTAGTGGCTCAAACCAGTACTTCACACCAGTACCTCACACTAGTGGCTCACACCAGTATCTCACACCAACCCCACACCAGTACCCCACACTAGTGGCTCACACCAGTACCTCACACCAGTACCTCACATCAGCACCTCATACCAGTACCCCACACTAGTGGCTCACACCAGTACCTCACACAAGTGGCTCACACCAGTACCTCACACTAGTGGCTCGCACCAGTACCTCACACAAGTACCCCACACCAGTATCTCACACCAGTACCTCAGATCAGTACCTCACATCAGTACCTCACACCAGTACACCACATTAGTGGCTCAAACCAGTACTTCACACCAGTACCTCACACTAGTGGCTCACACCAGTACCTCACACCAGCCCCACACCAGTACCTCACATCAGTACCTCACACCAGTACCTCACACCAGTATCTCACATCAGTTCCTCACACCAGTACCTCACACCAGTACCTCACACTAGTGGCCCACACCAGTACCTCACACCAGTACCTCACACAAGTGGCTCACACCAGTACCTCACCCCAGTACATCACTAGTGAGACCTCTATACATCACTAGTGAGACCTCTATACATCACTAGTGAGACCTCTATACATCACTAGTGAGACCTCTATACATCACTAGTGAGACCTCATTTGGATTATGCAGCTCAGTTTTGGTCTCCTTACTACAGGATGGATATAGATTCATTGGAGAACATACAAAGAAGAATGACTAAAATGATTTACAGTATAAGAAATCTCCCGTATGAAGATAGACTTAGAGCATTGAATCTCCACTCTCTGGAGAGACGTAGAATGAGGGGAGATATCATCGAGGTGTACAAGTGGATGATGGGCATAAACAAAGGAGATATTAATAAAATACTGAGGATATCGAACCAAGTAAGAACGAGAAATAACGGATTTAAATTGGATAAATTTAGATTTAGAAAGGACATAGGCAAGTACTGGTTTTCGAACAGAGTTGTAGATGCGTGGAACAATCTTCCGAGTAGGGTGATAGAGGCTAGGACCTTGGGTGGCTTTAAAAAGAGATTGGACAAATATATGAGTGGGAGGGGCTGGGTTTGATTAGTGTCGTGAGTACAGGAGTAAATTCTTAGGTAGTGGTGGTTTTGATAAGGACCTGCCTTGTATGGGCCAGTAGGCCTTCTGCAGTGTTCCTCCATTCTTATGTTCTTATTTTATACCATTTATTTCCAGCTCTATACATCACTAGTGAGACCTCATTTGGATTATGCAGCTCAGTTTTGGTCTCCTTACTACAGGATGGATATAGATTCATTGGAGAACATACAAAGAAGAATGACTAAAATGATTTACAGTATAAGAAATCTCCCGTATGAAGATAGACTTAGAGCGTTGAATCTTCACTCTCTGGAGAGACGTAGAATGAGGGGAGATATCATCGAGGTGTACAAGTGGGAGGGGCTGGGTTTGATTGGTGTCGTGAGTACGGGAATAAATTCTTGGGTGGTGGTGGTTTTGATGTGGACCTGCCTCGTATGGGCCAGTAGGCCTTCTGCAGTGTTCCTCCATTCTTATGTTCTTATGTTCTTTACCCACACCAGTACCCCACACCAGTACCTCACTAGTACCCTACACCAGTATTTCACACCAGCACCCCACACCAGTACCTAATACCAGTACCTCACACCAGTACCCCACACCGGTACCACACACCAGTACCTCACACCAGAAGCCCACATCAGTACCCCACACCAGTACTCCACACCAGTACCCTACACCTGTACTCCACACCAGTACCTAACACCAGAACGCCACACCAGTACCTAACACCAGTACGCCACACCAGTACCCTATACCAGTACCTCACACCAGTAGCTCACACTAGTACTTCACACCAGTATACCACACCAGTACTTCACACCAGTACCCCACACCAGTACCTCACACCAGTACCCCAAACCAGTACCCCACACTAGTACCTCACACCAGTACCTTACCACCAGTACCCCACACCAGTACCTTCCACCAGTACTCCACTCCAATACCTCACACCAGTACCCTACACTAGGACCCCACACTAGTATCTCACATCAGTACCCCACCCCAGTACCTCCCACTAGTATCCCACTCCAATACCCCACACCAGTACCCCAAACCAGTACCAAACATTAGTACCTCACACCAGTACCTCACACCAGTACCTCACACCAGTACCCCACACCAGTACCTAACACCATTACATCCCACCAGTACTCCACAGACTACCCCACACCAGTACCTCCCACCAGTACCCCACATCAGTGCCTCACGCAAGTACCTCACACTAGTACCCCACACCAGTACCTCACACCAGTACCTCACACCAGTACCTCACACCAGTACTACACACCAGTACCTAACACCAGTATCCTACACCAGTATCCCACGCCAGTACCTCACACCACTACCCCACACCAGTACCCCACACCAGTACCTTACACCATTACCTTACACCAGTACCTCACACCAGTAGCCCACATCAGTACTACACACCAGTACCTCACACCAGTACCTAACACCAGTTCCTCACACAAGTACCAAACACCAGTATCTTACACCAGTACCCCACATCAGTACTTTACACCAGTACCTAATACCAGTACCTAATACCAGTACCCCACACCAATACCTCACACAAGTACTTGACACCAGTACCTCACACCAGTACCTCACACCAGTACCTCACACCAATATCTCTAACCAGTACCTCACACCAGTACCCCACACCAGTACCTCACACCAATATCTCTCACCAGTGCCCCACACCAGTACCTCATACCAGTACTCCACACCAATACCTATCAGCAGTACCCTACACCAGTACCTCACACCAGTACCCCACACTAGTACCTCAAACCAATACCTCTCACCAGTACCCCACACCAGTACCTCACACCACTACCCCACACCAGTACCTCACACCAATACCCCACACCATTAGCCAACATCAGTACTACACACCAGTACCCTGCACCAGTACCCCACACCAGTACCCCACACCAGTATCTAACACCAATACCTCACACCAGTACCTAACACCAGTACCTCACACCAGTACCCCACACCGGTACCTCACACCAGTACCCCACACCAGTACCCCACACTAGTACCCCACACCAGTACCTCACATCAGTACCCCACAGCAGTACCTCATACCAGTACCCCACACCAGTACCTCACACCAGTACTAAACACCACTACCCCACACCAGTACCTCACACCAGTGCCTCACCAGTACTACATACCAGTACCCCACACCAGTACCTAACACCAGTATTTCACACCAGTCTGTTCATCTCTGATATTTCGTTCGTCTAAAAACGTTTTCAATCCTACCATACTGAGGCAATTTTGAATTTTTTTTTCAATCCAAACTCTTTGATTCTCTTAACTTCAAGAGTCATATTTCGTTCGCTTAATGGGTCGATAGAAAAAGAAAAAAAATGTGAGAAGTATGAAGGATTGGAAGCTAGAATGCTTTCCCTTGTACTGGAGGATGACTCGTTAATTACTCTGGTGTAGGATGGCAGATATTGCAGACATTAGATGGCAGATATTGTAGAAAGTTAGATGGAAGACATTGCAGACAAGTTAGATGGCAAATATTGCAGACATATTAAATGGCAGGTATTGTAGACAAGTTAGATGACAGACATTGCAGTGAAAATAAATGGCATTTATTGTAGACAAGTTAGATGGCAGATATTCCAGACATATATTACAGAAAGACACGGTGAACGACAAATCTGTCTACCAATTATCCGGGTGTAAGAGAGACCAGTGACACCGTATAAAACTCCGGGTACTGCAGTGTCTGGCCCGTGTGTCAAATATCCGCGGAATGTCGAAAAAACACTGGGGAAGGAATTTTAATTTAAAAGGTTTCATCACTTTTAATCAATGGCTGAGACCTAAATGCCTGAAATCTCACGGGCCTTTTGCGCCAGTTGGTGACTCTCTTTTTTTTTTAGGGGGGGAAGTCATTTTTTTCTCCGTTCTGTGCTTTATTAAGTTGTCCCTCTCGTCCGTGCTTTTGTGTGCGTGCTGAAGTCTCTCTACATGTGATATGCGCAGACAGTCTCTCCCTCCCTCCCTCCCTCCCTCTCTCTCTCTCTCTCTCTCTCTCTCTCTCTCTCTCTCTCTCTCTCTCTCTCTCTCTCTCTCTCGAAAAGCTGTTAGCTTCCTTAATGTAACCTAATCCTTGTATTATGCACGTTGATGCTATTACCGTGCACCTTTCAATAAATATGTGACTAAGGTTGGTTTCTGTGGGACAGTAAAACCCTCACTGAGCCGAATCTTTAATTTGGTCAGTTGAATTGATTTTCCCAGTCGAAAATGAAATGGAGTGGGAATCAGAGAGAACAGTGTCGCAAATGAGAGGCAGTCATCCTCAGACACACTCGCAGCAGGTAGTTTTGAAGGCTCGGAGGAAGAAACCAGTAACCATGCCACATAATGCTATCCCTTATTGACAACAACGTTTTGCCCAGGCAGTGGGCGTTTCTCTCCAAGTGTGTGTTGTCTTCTGTACTGGTGACAGCGAATATCTTTAAGAAGGTCTGACTACATGGGAACATTCAGTACATCAGTACCCCTTTCATTCTCGTTTGAAAACATAGAGCACAACCCATTATGACGAACTCCAGGGAAAACAAACACAGCTGATATAAGCATTCATTTTCCCCACCAAACATCCATCCACATCACACTAATCTACTGGAAGTCCAACAATGACATCGCAGTAAAAATCTCCACAATCATCAAGGATATCAAACATTCAAACATCCATGAATCTTCCTACAGAAAGCACAGCCGGTGTCTACACTATTCCCTGCTCAGGCTGCGACAATTATTAATGAGTGAGACTTCGTAATCTTGATATCCGATCAAATCACGGAAAGGGTGAGGTTTGAACTCACTCCCCATGGGTTCAAGACTCACCCGTTCCTTGATTTGTTTGCAATCGTGTTATTACGATTTCGTGTCTTGATATCAGACTTCTTGAACACATATGTATGCAGGATCCATAACGCAAAAAAAAAACGCATGCGAATTCTAAGGTTATAATTCGACTTTATATATCTTTATGTCTCATTTAGATTATGCTTCTCAGTTCTCCTTTCCGTATTACAGAATGGACACAAATGCGTTGGAAAATATACAGAAAATGACGAAGTTGCGTCCATTTATCAAAAAACTTTTCTGCGACGATAGGATGAAGGCACTTAATTTGCGCTCCCTGGAAACACGTAGAGTTATGGGAAAATAAGACTGAAGTGTATAAGTGCAAAACATGCGTTAATAGGGGTAAATAAATAGTATGTTAAAAATATCTAACCAAGACAGGACTTTCAGAAATAAATTGAAGTTGGATACATTTAGATTTAAAAAGAACATAGAGAAGTACTGGTTTGGCAGTAGATGAGTGGAGCAAGCTCCCAGGTAGGGTCATTGAGGCAAGATCTTTGGGTGACTTTAAGTACAGGTTTGACGGGTATATAAGTGGGTGTAGGTGGGTGTGGGTATGAGTTGGACATGTCTAGTATGGATCAGTGGGCCTGCTGCAGTGCTCCTTCATTCTTGTGCTCTTGCGTCATACACAGAAACAATCTCTCATACGTCAAGACTGCAGAGGAGGAGAAGTTGAAGAGGAAATGTCTGGAAGCGGCGGTTATCAGGTTACATAACAACGTCGCTTACGACCTACCCAAGTCACTTGCACATCTACTGCTAGGTGACCTTTCCACACGGATCCCTGCCCACATAACGCCCCATGTGACCCCGCCCTCACACTGTCTTTGCTACATACGATGTGACCTCTCCTCCCCTCTCTGCCTCACTGGAATGTATATTTAAAAGATTTTTTTTATTTTTCTGACCTTTTTCTCAGTCGTGAGTGACAAGGCTTGCTCTGCCTTACGTGTTATAATAACACCACCACCACTACCACCACCACCAACAACAACAACAATATTAATAACATCAGTAATTTAAGAGATGAGGAGGCTGTGAAAGGTACACAGTTGTGGAAGAGTAGAGCCAATTACATTCACAAGCTCAGTGTCTCACTCTCTCAGTTCCATACGAATTCTTGGTATATACTGTCAGTAGAGCTTTGTGAAGCAAGGTAGCCGAGGCAACGAAGCAAAGCAAAGAACTGATCACAGGAGTCACACGAGTGTCTGGAATGTTGAGATCATCCTAATAAGAGCTTGTCAAGAGACTGCCGGAGAGATTGGCTTCGTCAACTATGGTATTGTCAACTAGTGTGAAACAAATTGAAATTTTTTTTTATTGAAGTTATGCCAGATATTTTGAGAGAGAGGCCTGAGGCTGGATTCATATATCGAACGTTCACTTCTTTTTAAAGCGTTCACTACACTCCTTTTTAAAGAACGTTCATTATGCATCTTTTGAAGAACGTTGCATTAAATAAAAAGAAGAACGATTACTTACAGAGATAAAGATAAGAAAGTCACTTTCTTCTTCTGAACGGCTTTAAGTCATGGGGTATAAAACCATGAGTTATTAGCATGACGTATCAAGCCATTGTTGATACCATGACGTGCCACCCCATTATGTGTACGACAGCTGTGACCTCTACTACTGACTCTTTCACCTCTAGTTCATTACTACTTCTGCCAATACTACTTCTGCTACTACCTCATCACTACTACTACTACTACTACCACTGCTGTCTTTGCTACTACAACCTCTGCCGTTATTCTATGCCTTCCATTTACACTTCTATTACTGCCTCTACTTCCACAACCAGTATCACTTCCTTCTTGCCTCCGCACCCTCGTATATATTCTGTTTTTTTTTCCCTCTTCTCGCTTCAGTGTAACTTGTCAAGGATCCAAATCTGACCGAAACGTCGTGATAAGTTTCCCTCTCCTTGTGCATTGTTCCAGCTAGGGTACTGTGACTAATTACTGCCCATGGTTTAAAATATGTAATAAGCCAAAAAAACATGGTGTAAAATATGTACAAAGCCACGGTTTAGAAATTGTATTAAACTGTGATCTAAAACATGTGCCAGACAATAACTTAAAGTTGGATAAGAACCAAAAAAAAAGAAATTCTTCAAAGAACAGTGAAGCAACGTACTGCTGGTGTACTTATTGTCGTTAAATAAATCTATAAAGGACATCTCTCATAATAGAAGCCAAATAGAGACAGCTAGGAAAAACAATCAGCAGGAATAACTAAAAAAGAGAACAACAACAACAACATTAAAAGTTCAACAAATCCAAGGCTTACAAACCAAAATAATCAGAGAAGTGACCTGAGACGATCCGAGCGCCAGGGGAAATCAGGTAAAAAGTGGGCTGGGAGTCTTGATGATTCTCCCACAGCCCAGCTGGAACCTCGTGTAGTTCTCGGTTGCTGATTATTTTCAACCTGCTCCTTGCAACGGTGATTAACATGCTGTCCATGGCAACCTCAGAACTCCCAGTTGCAATCCAAGAAGTACTCTAATTTCAAATTAGAGGTTCACATTATCGTGAGGTTCGCAACAGTAAGAGCGATTGTTGGGGTGGATTAGTAAATGCTTATTGTACACGAGTGCTTGGGGAAGGCAGATAAGTAAAAAGTAAATTGGAATTAGTGATATCTTTCCCACAACTCACAAGGATTCTAGAGAATTTGCTGGTTCTTATTCTCTTAACCCTACTCAAGGGTTCATTATAAGGTCATGCACTGTGGCTAACAAACACGACTACAGGTTCCAACCACAAGATCCTCAACACCTGCTGGGATGGTACCATATCAACACAACACCTTCCAACCACACCTCAACACCTGCTGGGATGGTACCATATCAACACAACACCTTCCAACCACACCTCAACACCTGCTGGGATGGTACCATATCAACACAACACCTTCCAACCACACCTCAACACCTGCTGGGATGGTACCATATCAGCACAACACCTTCCAACCACACCTGAACACCTGCTGGGATGGTACCTTATCCTTGCCTTTAAAAGTGACGGAGTAACTTTATAAATTTGTTCCTACGGATTTGGGAACTATGCCAGCTTTATCTACGTTCCTCTTAATAGTTACACAGCCGCCCAAAAGGTGCAGCAGTATCCACCTTTTCGCTTTATCAACGAAAGCCTTAAAATATTTGTCATGAAAAGAATGAAGTGAAGGAACGTCTTGAGGCTCCTCGCCTCATCGCAATATGTTTTCAACCACACAAACACTGAATGAGCGCCACTAATGCATTTTATTAGCAAAGTCACTGATCCAAGCATGTTATTTTTTTTCTCACTAGCAACTGACATTAAATTACTTATCAAGCCAGAATGTTTGCTTTTTTTTTTTTCAAGGCATACACTTTGTAGAATGCTTTATTTTATAAATCATTCTGTAAAGTACATGATTACAACTGCGAGGGTCTTTTAAGCCGGATATTGGTGCTTGTAATTAAAAAGAATTCGTTAGGCACAAATTTTTATTGAAAGATCCATGCTAGTATGTAGTCGATTTATTTTTTCTTTAGATAAATAACGATATTGCGTCTAATAATGTTCACCTTAATTGTTATTAAGGTGAACATTAAGTAGCATTTGTTAGTTTCCAGTCACGAGTTACTTTGAGAATGCTAGTAAAGAATGAATAGAGAGAGAGAGAGAGACAGACAGACAGACAGACAGACAGACAGACAGAGAGAGAGAGAGAGAGAGAGACAGACAGACAGAGAGAGAGAGAGAGAGAGAGAGACAGAGAGACAGAGAGAGACAGACAGACAGAGAGACAGACAGACAGAGAGACAGACAGACAGAGAGACAGACAGATAGAAACAGAGAGAGACATACAGACAGAGAGAGAGAGAGAGAGAGAGAGAGAGGAGAGAGAGAGACAAAAGAGAGAGAGAGAGAGAGAGAGAGAGAGTGGCTAATACAAATCACTTCCATTGCTGTGTGGAATTGAAATCTTGGTGCTTGATGACGGTTTCAATTTTAATTTCATGCTCTGCTGATTCCTTCTATTACCAATTTATTATCACTCTTAACTTGCTATTATATCTGCCAAGTGTTTACACACCTCGACTCTCAATGGAAGTCATCTACTCATTTGTGCTCTGCCTTAATGCTCATCAAAGGGCTCTTGATCCAAGAATTAAGAGCTACTCTCCCTTACCTCGAATCAAACCTGATTGCTTTCCATTAAACAGGTCTATGACCCCCCATACGGGTCTAGCCATTCCCCATAACTATATAATAATAATAATAAATAATATACAAATATATATATATATATATATATATATATATATATATATATATATATATATATATATATATATATAAATTTTAAGGAAGTTTTCTAAAAACAATTATATTTTCGTTGCTCATTCGTGCCAGATTTTCCTGCGAAATTCTTTTTTTTTTTTTGTTCACTGATGCTGGCGTAATAAGTCTTGCTTAGACAAAACTCATTTGGCTGTACCATTAAGACCAGGATAAAGTAGCCATTATAAGCACCTGTGTTCAGGTATATATCAGCCCACACGGGTTTTTGACACCGTGCGATCCTCCCTCGGCTGTTATTGGTGTGATGAGTGAGCACAGCATACAGCAGCATATTGTCAACACTAGTGAAGAAAAGAGGCGGGTGCGGGGTGACAACGTTTCGCTTTATGTAGACACATATACACTATTAACCCCGTACACTGGAGGAACTTATGACAACGTTTCTTGTCTGACTTGGACCTGTGTGTGGCTAGTTAATGGTACAAGTTGGAGCGAAACGTCGTCACAAGTTTCTCCTATGTGAAGGTTATTTGTGTATTCCAGTCACGGTATTGTGTCTTTTTTTTTTTTTCTTTTCAGTCATTTATGAAAAAAAGCAAGTAATGCTGGAAGTGAGGAGGACCCGGGAGACATGATCACGACATACAAAGTACTCGGGATTATAGTAGGCAAGAACAGTCCTGAGCAGTGGGGACAGGGTGACTGAGGTATTAGATTACAGTTGATGATGAAAATTTGCCACAGGTTCTTTAGGACTTTTTTTCAATCAAACGGTAATAAGTAAGACAAATTGTTGAAGGAGATACAGGCGTCACACTATACACAGTTTTAGGAGTAGGGAAAACCGTGTTATGGAGGCCAGGAACCAGTAAAACTAATGGAGGGTTCATTGGTTATACGTCTACCCTAGCAAACACAACTAGGTGTGAAAACCATACCCAACCAAGTAAACCAGGAACTACTGGAGTTGAGAGGCAAAATCTAGGTTGACGATATGAAAAATCTCTTGGTAAAAGATTGACGAGTGTGTGTCCAGCACGAGTGAACACAAGGGAAACTGAACACCCACGTTAATTAGGAACGTTAGGACGGAGAAGTGGAGTGATCTCCAGAGCGATATAGCTGAGGCTGACTCCGTGTCTGGATTCAGAAGTACAGTAAAGGCTGACTCCGTGTCTGGATTCAGAAGTACAGTAAAGGCTGACTCCGTGTCTGGATTCAGAAGTACAGTAAAGGCTGACTCCGTGTCTGGATTCAGAAGTACAGTAAAGGCTGACTCCGTGTCTGAATTCAGAAGTACAGTAAAGGCTGACTCCGTGTCTGGATTCAAGAGTACAGTAGTCCTGGAACACTGCAGTGGATCGAAATTTAAGAATCAACTACTGGAGCTAGGAGTCAACTGCAAAAGCTATGAATCACTCGCTGGAAATTCATTTAGGTGAATACAGACGTCGACACACTAAAACATAAATATTGCCACCTCTTTGTTTTTCTCTCTTTGCCTGTTGGTCTATCACTGTTTCTATTTTTAGCAATCTCTGTGACCCACCCTCACCCATCTTTCTCCTCCCTCCCTCCCTCCCTCCCTCCCTCCCTCCCCTCTCTCTCTCTCTCTCTCTCTCTCTCTCTCTCTCTCTCTCTCTCTCTCTCTCTCTCTCTCTCTCTCTCGCTGTCCTCTCTCTCTCGCTGTCCCTCTCTCTCTCTCGCTGTCCCTCTCTCTCTCTCGCTGTCCCTCTCTCTCTCGCTGTCCTCTCTCTCTCTCGCTGTCCCTCTCTCTCTCTCCTGTCCCTCTCTTCTCTCGCTGTCCCTCTCTCTCTGTCCCTCTCTCTCTCGCTGTCCCTCTCTCTCTCTCGCTGTCCCTCTCTCTCTCTCGCTGTCCCTCTCTCTCTCTCGCTGTCCCTCTCTCTCTCTCGCTGTCCCTCTCTCTCTCGCTGTCCCTCTCTCTCTCTCGCTGTCCCTCTCTCTCTCTCGCTGTCCCTCTCTCTCTCTCGCTGTCCCTCTCTCTCTCTCGCTGTCCCTCTCTCTCTCTCGCTGTCCCTCTCCCTCTGTTTATCCATCTTGCTATGACCCTCTTACCCTAATTACTCTTACCCTCGTCCCACACCCTCTCCTCAAATCCCTATTACTCATTCGGTCGTCGTATCTAGCTCCGTAACTTCTTCCCTTTCTCAGCATCCCCTTTCTCTCGCCCCTTTCTCTTTATCACGCACTCCCTACTTCCCTCGCCTCTTTTCCTTGTGGTGCGTCCCTTGCCATTCCCTTTGCCCCCTTACACACACACTTTCCTCCTGGACTCTGTCTCCACAGTTACCGCATTATTCCTTTCTGGTTCCTTTCTCTGCAAGGCTGTCTCTTTGTTCGCTTCCTCCTCCTCCTCTTCCTCCTCCTCCTCCATGCTCTTCCCTCAACCCATCCCCGCAAATTCTAAGTAAATTTCCTCACATACGGTTTGCAGAAACTCTCGATTTACTTTATTTATGTTAGGTCTTATCCATCTGTGCCTCTTGAACTCTTATCCATTCATCTTTACTTTTCTTGTGCTTTCTTCTGAATCTTTCTTGTCGCTTCCTCTTTTTCTTTTTTGTAGTCTCTTGTACAGTAATTGATTCGTCTTTTCTACACTCTCATGTTATGGCTCTTGGTTCCTCAACCACATGTTTATGGTCATTCAACAAGAAGTTTTGGCTCTTAATTCTTCAAGCACATGTAATGACTCTTGTCCTCGAAGAGCGTGATGTGACTCTTGGTCTTTTAAGAATTTGATATGGCTTTTGGTTCCTCAATGGACGCTCCTTGACGTCGATGAGGGTTTCTTTATTTAAGGAATGAGACTTGACCTGTGTTTCCATGGATCAAACCTGACTGCCTGTCGTTTCCTCAGGAGTTGTGTGACCCTCCCTACGAGCTTAGCCCTTCCACTCCTAGGCTATAGAGCGTTAAATTACACTCTATGGCCATCTTCACATAACAGTGTCTGATTCCTTTCTCAACAATAAAATAGTGTTTGGTCTCTTCTTCATCCAGTCCCTTCCTCAACCACACAACAGTACCTGGTCCCTTCCTCACCCACACAACAGTACCTGGTCCCTTCCTCACCCACACAACAGTACCTGGTCCCTTCCTCAACCACACAACAGTACCTGGTCCCTTCCTCACCCACACAACAGTACCTGGTCCTTCCTCAACCACACAACAGTACCTGGTCCTTCCTCAACCACACAACAGTACCTGGTCCTTCCTCAACCACACAACAGTACCTGGTCCCTTCCTCACCCACACAACAGTACCTGGTCCCTTCCTCAACCACACAACAGTACCTGGTCCCTTCCTCACCCACACAACAGTACCTGGTCCCTTCCTCACCCACACAACAGTACCTGGTCCCTTCCTCACCCACACAACAGTACCTGGTCCCTTCCTCATCCACACAACAGTACCTGGTCCCTTCCTCACCCACACAACAGTACCTGGTCCCTTCCTCATCCACACAACAGTACCTGGTCCCTTCCTCACCCACACAACAGTACCTGGTCCCTTCCTCACCCACACAACAGTACCTGGTCCCTTCCTCACCCACACAACAGTATCTGGTCCCTTCCTTAGCTATTCAAATCAGTACCTGGTTCCTTCCTTAACTATACATAAAACCTGGTTCCTTAGTTGTACACAACAGTACCTACCTGGTTCCTTCCTCAGCTATACACAACAGGACACAACAGCATCTGGTCCCTTCCTCAGCTATACACTACAGCATCTGGCCCCTTCTTCAGCTATACACAACAGCATCTGGTCCCTTACTCAGCTATACACAACAGCATCTGGTCCCTTCCTCAGCTATACACAACAGCATCTGGTCCCTTCCTCAGTTATACACAAAAGTCTCTGGTTCCTTTCTGAACTAACTGGTACAACTTCCTTGCCTTACCTCATTTATTCTTCTCTTACGTTCCTTTCATTCTCTGATAACTTCTAGGTCACTCTGCCAAATGCTGTACATTCTTAGTTCTATTCTGTTGAATACATTTCATTTCATTTTGTCGTTTCCTAAGCAAATTTCCTAAATTTGCTTGTAACAGATAAGTGAACTGTAGATATAAATCCAAATGTACTTCTGCAAACACTTCTGGGGCCTAGTTCCTAGGCCTTTTGTGTATCCATATGCTCTTGCGCTACCGTCCTCAGGATGGCCATGGGGTGCACAATAAACTAGCCACTTCGGTGGCAGAATCTAATCTTTCCCTCACCTCTCTCTCTCTCTCATCTTTTTCTTCGTCTCCCCTCACATCTTTTCTCCCTCACTTCTCCTGTCCCTCACTTACCCTGTTCTTCACCTCTCTTTTCCATCACCTCTCCTCTTCCTCACCTACCCTGTTTCTCACCTCTCCTCTCTCACTTCCCTTTCTCAGTCTCGCCTCTTCTCCTCACCTCTTTTTATCGCTAACCTCATTTCTCCCTCACCTCTTTTTTCTATCACCTGTCCTCTCCCTCACCTCACATTCTCTCCCTCACTTCTCTTCTCCCCCTTACCTCTTCTTTCTCTTACCTTAGATTTCTTTCATTGGTCTTCTTTTGGTGCCTCGCTTTCTTCATTATTCTCGCCCTCCCTCTTGATGTCTTTCTTATTTCTCTCTTTTATTTCCTCCTCTCCCTCGTTCAGTTTTTCCTCTCGCTTACTCTCTCCTCTTTTTATTTCTTTCTTCTCACGTTGTTTTCCTTAAGTCCTACGTTCTTCGCTCCTATGTTCTTCCCTTTCCTCATTCGTTCATCTACCTTCCCATCCTCCCGTTCATCTCTCATTCCCTCTTTCGTTCATCTTCCCGTCTTTCGCTTTCCCTTTTCTCTCCTCTGTTTATCTCTACCTCCCTCTCCCATTCATCTATCCATCCCCCCATTTTTCCAAAGCATCGCTCTCCCTCAACAGCCCCAGCATCTCTTTATCTCCACCATCCTCTCTCTCTAGCATATTTCTTCCTCCATCATCTCTCTCCCTCCAGCATCTCTCTCCCTCCAGCATCTCTCTTCCCTCCCTTGCATGCAGCATCCCTGGGACTCCCGGCCCCTCCGAGTCTTAAGAGTCTCCCGGTCCCCCGCCATCAGCGACCTCTTCCGTACAGTGGTTTAGGTAATGAGTGTTCCGTGTTGGCGGTAATGGTGTTTGGTGCGGGTGGCTCAATTACCTTGTTTTATTACCAATTTCCGACACATCTCCGCTCATTTCCTGCTCCCGTTGTTCCTTACCCAGCAGTATTATGGCTGCCCTCGCTCCTTCTCCTCTGCTCCTTTGTTTTTTATTTCACATTAAAGCCGCTGCCGTTCACTCTAAATGTACTACAGACAAAAGTGAAGAAAAGACACACGTCGCAGAACAAGCTTTTATTGTGATAACTTTTAGCTGTGTTGCAGAGCTCCATCACGCCATGACATGATAAAGCTCTACTCAGAGATTGTCTCAGTGAAAGCTTGTTCAGTAACTTGTGTCTTTCCTTCGCTACAGCAGCAGCAGCTCTCTGTATTATGGTCATGGCCATGACACAAAATTCTGAAAAAAAAACACCGAATAAAGTATACTAACGTTCAGCAATTTTTTGTGTGTGGATCTATGCATTTTGCATCCTTAATTTCTGATTCTTGAACACTTTTCTAGTAGCTTTGTTTACCTATCTACCGAAAACTGCTGATTTATGATGACATTCTTTTTTCGTTATGCTGATAGGACACTATTAGGCTTTGAGTAGGTATTTCATGTTACCAATTACCCTAACAAAATAGGAATTCAAGTTGCCATTGATTGCAAAAATCGTACCTCCCTTGATGTACTCTTTTTGAAATTTGTTGTAAAGACCGAAGCTACTTATACATAGGACATACTGTGCATATAAACCACGGAACGGGTGGGGTCTGAACCCATGGCAAATGAGTTCTAGAACTCCAGACCAGTGCGTAAGTCACTCAGCCAGCTGAGGTGGCTTACGCACTGGTCTCGAGTCTTAGGACTCATTTACCATGGGTTCAAACTCAACCCGTTCCGTGGTTCGTTTGCAATTGTGTTATTACGATTTCGTGAGTCCTGAAGCATATACTGTACAACCAGTATATGTCCCTAGAGCAAACAAAAAAAGTGGAATCATACACTTAATCCTGTTATATTTTTTCTGTCTTAAAGATCGGCCTAAAATGACCAAGCAACACCTTGCACAATGTAGCCTCACGATTCTTATACTGCCAACCACACTATCCTTGTCTAACTTTAATATAGCCACTAGGTACCTATGCTTTACTGCATTGCATAGTTTTCTTATATGATGAGAGACAAGTTACCTGCCTTTGTAAACTCTGTCGGAACTTTTAGTAACTCCACAACTCCTCCTAATTTCCACTACGAATTCTCTGAATATATATATATATATATATATATATATATATATATATATATATATATATATATATATATATATATATATTACATATTATGCAAATATTGCAAACCAAGCGATACAGTATATAAAACAACCACGGGGAGTAGTCGGAATATGACTTGAATTTTTATTATTGCCACGTTACTTTCGTTTAGGCTATTACAATATCAATGCTTCTGGGATTTTTCTAATGCTATAATATTCATCCTTCTGGCTATGGGCACTGGTGTGCCTAGGGGCACTTCCTGTACCCTTCTCTCTCTCTCCTCACTCCAGTGAAGACGTTCTTTGGGAACGTACTTTCTTGGACATCCTCCACTTTTTGCAATTTTGCAATCTCCTGATGATGTGTTGATTGCAACACGAAAGGCCTAGAGCTATCATTCTACTCCCACGTGGTTGTTTTGCATATATAATATATATATATATATATATATATATATATATATATATATATATATATATATATATATATATATATATATATATGTCGTGCCGATTAGGTAAAACTTACGATTTTGGCTTAAATAGCAACGCTCACCTTGCCATATAAGACAAGTGAAAATTTGTGTATGCAATAATTTCGCCAAAATCATTCTGAACATAACGAAAAAAATATATTTCATTGTGTTTGTTTATTATTTAATTAATGTTAACGTATCTAAAATATATTTAGTTGGGTTAGGCTAAATTAAATTGCGATTGTTGTAATAAGGTTAGGTAGGTTTTCAAAGTTTCTCTTGGTACAAAATTATAAATTTTTACATTAACATAATTGAAAAAATATATCTTTAAACGTATAAGAGAAAATTTTAGAAAGGACTTAATTTTAGATGAGTTCTTGCTAATTGACCAGTTTGACCTAATCGGCACGACATATATATATATATATATATATATATATATGTGTGTGTGTGTGTGTGTGTGTGTGTGTGTGTGTGTGTGTGTGTGTGTGTGTGTGTGTGTGTGTGTGTGTGTGTGTGTGTGTGTAGTACCTAATAGGTAAACCTTGCGATTTTGGCTTAAATAGCAACGCTCTTCTTGCCGAATAAGGCAAGCGAAAATTTTAGTATGCATTAATTTCGCAAAAATCATTCTGAACCTAACGAAAACAAATTTTATTTCATTGTGTTTGTTTATTATTATATTACTGTAAACTTATCTAAAATATATTTAGTTAGATTAGGCTAAATTAAATTGCGCTTGTTATAATAAGGCTAGGTAAGTTTTCTAAGGTTAATTTGGTACAAAATTATTAATTTTTACATTAACATAAATGAAAAATATATATCTTTAATCGTATAAGAGAAAATTTTAGAAAAGACTTAATAGCCATGTTATTTTCTCAATGGTTAAAAAGCTAGTAACTAGATGTTTAGTGTTATTTATGAAATTTTGTGTTGGTTATTTTGTGAGGGGGGATATGAATGTACAACAGACAATCGTTCTGCATCAGTGCATTTCTTACTGTTATTGAAGGAGAGTATTTCTCACCCATCTCTAGTTTAGGACCATTATCTAGTCCTGGGACTGATATGTTTGGATATTTTTGGGTCCTTGAGAATGGTGAAAGTTTCTCCATGCACCTGGGAAAGAAGGAGCAGGCTAAGAGATGAGTTTTGTTCATGCCTTGTCAATTAATTGGTAAATATTGGTAAAGACTGCAAGTGTTACTATTATTATGAATGTGACAATGGGTTACAATATCAAAAAGTTGATTACTAAGACACATGTGCAACAGTTAGGTTGCACATATGTTGGAGTAAGGATATCTAATTGTTGCACATGTGTCTTGTTATTTTTATGTATGATTTGTGTTATTATTACAGTGTTTAGGTAGTTATATTTATGGCTATATGGATTTTGTGATAATGTAGAGGTAATATAGGAAGAATTACTACTGTGGTAACTCACTGTGTCTATCAACTACTGTAACGTGTAAAGTTACTGTGATTATAACTGAACGACTGTTGGCTGTGAATTTTCATTTTCTCGTATTGTGGGCAGTATTATATGATCATTATTGACAATAGTTATTATTCATTAATTATTATTATATGTGGTCCTCAGGATTATAAACAACAGGTAACCCATTCCCCTTTCCCATTTCATTCCCTTCTTCCCCTTCCCTGACATTATTGCATCTTGTGAGTCGTTTATCATCCAACTCATTCCTGGCATTATTTGAGTAATTACTGCACTCTTTTCTATATCCCATCCCGACATTATTCGGTGACGTTATTAATAATAATTGCTTCTCTTCTATCACTCTTGACATAATAATTCCACGACTGACCAACGGTATATTATTACTGTTTAACTCGATTATTATTCCCCCCCCCTTAAGGGCCTTTATTCCGGTGGGGTTCTTGTGATCCAAGGAATTGGACCCATCCTTTCCTTCCTTGGATTAAGCCTGATTGCCTCATGTTACCCAGGCGCTGTGTGACACTTGTGGGTTTAGCGCTTCTCAATAATTATAACCAAAATCGTTATTTTTTATAGAGTTTATTACAAATGTAAAATTATGTAAAAGAAAATCTGTTGTCAAAATGACTATCCACTTGTCTTGATTAACACGAAAAATCAGTCTGAGGCTGAAATTAATGGGAATGCAGTGTGTGTTTAATTAAATGTTAATGCCAAACATTGTAGAGAGTGCCACTTAGCACTGCCGCCACTTAGTTCCGTTGTCGTAGACATCGCGCTCAAGATCCACAGGTCTGGGGATACAGGGATCATAACGATTTTCTGAATATGCATATCATGTGTCAGATGGAGAGGCTTCTACTTTAAAAACAGAAACGCTGAATTCCGAGAGAATAATTCAGAAGTGAAACTCTCAGTTTGGAGGACGTCCAGAGTCATGCAGGTTTGATGTGTATCGCTCGGGAATCTTTCGTTTAATGCCAAATGTTGACAACAATCAGGAACATCAGCACATAGTGTCGCTGATCTCTTAGATTTGCGTACATTTTGACTCTTGTGTAGTAGGTCTTATATCAGTAACTTGAGTGAAGTTGGTCCAGAATTATTACCTTAGTAAAAATATGTGTTAGTTTTGGTGAAGACTGCAGCATCAGGGGAAGACAGCTGACATCACAGAGATGCAAGATTAATAGCCAGAAATGATAGGATCGCTAGCTGGCTCACATGACTGACCGACCGTGGCATGTGTTGAGTTTTATATCGGTGTGAATTCTCGGAATACGTATTTCAGACTTGCTGTGATTTTTTTTTATGTTGGGGCATTGTATCTATTAACTCCGACAGACGAGTTTCCATTTATCCTTTCATATATATTACCTTGCTTATACACCAACAGTACATTAAATCCTGAAGACCACACACTCAGTGATCTAACACCTTGTACGCCTGTTGGATATTAAGCCACTGCCTCACGGTACCTCTCTTAACACAACCTACACGAACACTTACCCATCTGTTAATAAATCTGTCTTCCTTAATTATTTATGCATTACCAAACCGCCTTTGAATTATATAGATCATATCATTAGTCTGTCTTCTAATTTCTTTACTATATAGTCTTTTAATAATATTCAAGCCATAGTTGATTTTAGACACGACATCTCCACTCCTTCAGCGTCCTCCTCACTACAACATTCAAGGGCTATGCCTCAATTTCATTCCAAAGCTTCGACAACGCTATACTCTTATACATTCCCGTTGTATATCTATTGATAAGCTTGATAAGCTTCTTTCTTAATATAGATTTCTCAGCTCTACAGCAAAAATATTTTATTCTCATTCATTTTGTGATTGACCATGTCCTTCATATCCTCTTCTGCTGATGCGCCCACACCCATCTATCTGCGTATTTTAAGCATACTGTTCTTTTCTGTGTACAATTAACTTTCACACTCATTTATCACCTGTTCATACATATGCAGTTTTTGCCACCTCGCTCTTCCAATCACCCAGTAATGCTACTCTTTTAAATCCATAAATGCAACACGCTTATTTTTTTTCTCTACCTCTGCAGTGCTCAGTGAAGCACCAGTATTAATACTGTGCCACAGGTGACATTTTTGTTATCTCATCTCTACTACTACGCTTGAAAGAGCAAACCTAACCAATGTTGCCACAAACCTAAGAGCATACTTCACTTCTATTGCCACACGCTTTCTCACTGTTGCTACACATTACAGAGATGTCACGCCATTGCCGAGACGTCATAAAGATGTCAGGACGTCACAAGCATATCAGACGTCACCAATATGCCTGGTAAACGTTAAAGGTGTTATAGGTAATGGTAAAGGTGGTGTTAAGGGAGTGTGGGAGAATTGTGAAGGTGTTTGGATGTACGACTAGGCAACGCAGGAAAACAGAAAATAGGATGCCGGGGATGGGAGAAACAGCTATGCAGTTGTTCCTTGTGCCTACATTAGCTTGTCGTACCTACATTACCTCGTACCTAAATAAGTTCGTCGTAATTACATTAATCACACTGCTGAAGACTTAGCGGACAAGAACAGACACTGGAGGTGCAATATATAACAGCTCCTGAGCATAGTAAACCCCAGTGTTCATTAATAGGTGATCACGACCCCAAGACCTCGATGAACTCGAATCCCTACGAGGAGTCGAGAGGCTGCTCTTATTTAAATCTTCCTCACACGTGGCTTCCGTGTGACTATTAAGGCTATATGAAGTCTGTTAATGTTAAAGTTAAAATACTAATTAACTGAGTGTATTGTCACTGTCTTTTATACTGTGATTAACCTTTCCGTCCCACCCAGGCACACTACACACACGCGCGCGCGCACGCACTACACACACACACACACACACCCCAAGACTTGTCCCGGAGCTAAGCTATGGGGTATGTCCTACGAGGAGAGGTTAGGGGAAATCGATCAGACGACACTTGAGGACAGGAGGGATATGGGGGTTGGGGGGTCATGATGACATAAAATGCTGAGAGAAATTGACAAGGTGGATAGGACAGAATGTTTTAGAGATGGGACACAGCAACACGGGGTCACAACTGGAAGTTGAAGACTCAGATGAATCTCAGGGATATTAGGAAGTATGTCTTCAGTCACAGAATTGTCAGGAAGTGGAACAATCTGGAGACTGATGTAGTGGAGGCAGGATCCATACATAGCTTTAGGAAGAGATACGTTAAAGCTCATGGAGCAGGGAATGGACCTAGTAGCGACAAGTGAAGAGGTGGGGGGCAGGAGCTGTGAATCGACCCCTGCAACCACAAATAGGTGAGTACAAACAGATGAGTGTACACACACACACACACACACACCTAACACAACTCTCACTGATTCTGTTGAAACGGAGTAACGAAGAGACTTCTCACTGCTCTTGAATCCTCAATTTATTCACCAGGAGCTTCTTTTATCCGCTCAGGAATCTTCCTCAGGTATTTACACTGAAGTCTGTCAAGTCTTACTCGGGGTCAGCCTAGTTAATGCCTAGTTATTGTGTCAAATACACCTCCGTCCCACCGATCCTCAGCCCCGTGATCCTATCTTCATATAGGCTTTCTTACTGAGGCTCCGTCATATTTACCAACTTCTAAAATCTTTAATATTATTTGATTATTGAGCGTCTTATGATGCGTGTTTTTGCAGTAAAGAAAAGATACGATGGAGGAGGATGTTCATCTAGTCGCTCGCAACGTTGTCCCAATAAAACCTTGTTTTGCAAGGGGTCTTTTTCTTCGATATTGTGGGCAGTGTGCCATTTGGATGCAGAGGGTATAGCATGCCGCACACACATAACGCGGTGGTTCGCTAAAGCCGCCATAAACTAAGGCCTTCATCTGGTCAGGGGCTTTGCCATTTATAATGTTAATGTGTTGCACAAACATTTCACACATTGGTGTGAGGTGCGGGAGAAAGGCTGCCTGATGAAGCTGACGAGAGTGAGAATAGTGTAATCAAGGTGAGGCTGCGGTGTTGTGTGTAGCTCTGCTTGATGCAGCCGGTGTTGGTTGTGTGTGTGTGTGTGTGGTGTGTGTGTGTGTGTGTGTGTGTGTGTGTGTGTGTGTGTGTTCAGATCTGGTTGTTGTCACGACACTGGCGATATGTTTGTGCAGCTCCGGTTTGTTGTTCTCATGATCCTGGTTTTGTATGTGTGTGTACTATTTGTACTTACCTATTTGTTGTTGCAGAGGTCGATTCACAGCTCCTGGTCCCTCCTTCTCGCTGGTGTGTGCATGTGTGTGTGTGTTTAGCTATGGTTGTTGCTGTCGTTGTGCTGTTTAAATAAGAAGTTCCGGTTGTCTCGATAAGACAAAATAAGACCCCAAGTATCCAAAAATAATAAGCACACGAACTATAATGCAATGTTACTGACAAACGTTACTGTGAAATTAATGACAAAATAAGCTAGAGAAATGACAGTAAGACACTTGAAGAGAAAAAAAATCTACTAACCAGCAAACAGCTCTGCTTACGATCATATTCCTTTATATCAAACATATTAAACAACTACGACAGTCACAGAAATTAAAAACAATCTATATAGATGGGCGGATTGCATTTATTTAGATTAAAAAAAAACTTTCGATACTTCCTCCTGAGACCGAACTGGAAATTGCTAACCATAGGAGGAATAAAATGAATTACTCCAGTGGATAAGGTTAGCATCGCGGTGCCTCAGGGATCTTCATAATGTTTCTAATTTATATAAACGACTTGACAGAAAGAAAAAACTATGAACATGTGTGTGGATGATGAAAAGATTCTACGTATGATTAAAAATAAAAATGACTGTTTCCCGGCAGAAAGCCTAGATTGACCCAGCAAGTAGAGTAACTGACCCAGCAAGTAGAGTAACTGACCCAGCCAGTGGGGTAATTGACCCATAAAGTGGAGTAATTGACCCAGCAAGTGGAGTAATTGGCCCATCAAGTGGAGTAATTGACCCAGCAAGTGGAGTAATTGATCCAGAAAGTGGGGTAATTGACCCAGCAAGTGGAGTAATTGACCCATAAAGTGGAGTAATTGACCTAGCAAGTGGAGTAATTGACCCAGAAAGTTGGGTAATTGACCCAGCAAGTGGAGTAATTGACCCATAAAGTGGAGTAATTGACCCAGCAAGTGGAGTAATTGACCCAGCAAGTGGAGTAATTGACCCAGCAAGTGGGGTAATTGACCCAGCAAGTGGAGTAATTGACCCAGCAAGTGGGGTAATTGACCCAGCAAGTGGGGTAATTGACCCAGCAAGTAGGGTAATTTACCCAGCAAGTGGGGTAATTGACCCAGCAAGTAGGGTAATTGACCCAGCAAGTAGGGTAATTGACCCAGCAAGTAGGGTAATTTACCCAGCAAGTAGGGTAATTGACCCAGCAAGTAGGGTAATTGACCCAGCAAGTAGGGTAATTTACCCAGCAAGTGGGGTAATTGACCCAGCAAGTAGGGTAATTGACCCAGCAAGTAGGGTAATTGACCCAGCAAGTGGGGTAATTGACCCAGCAAGTAGGGTAATTGACCCAGCAAGTAGGGTAATTGACCCAGCAAGTGGGTAATTGACCCAGCAAGTGGGTAATTGACCCAGCAAGTGGAGTAATTGACCCAGCAAGTAGGGTAATTGACCCAGCAAGTAGGGTAATTGACCCAGCAAGTAGGGTAATTGACCCAGCAAGTGGGGTAATTGACCCAGCAAGTGGGGTAATTGACCCAGCAAGTAGGGTAATTGACCCAGCAAGTAGGGTAATTGACCCAGCAAGTAGGGTAATTGACCCAGCAAGTGGGTAATTGACCCAGCAAGTGGGGTAATTGAAGGATGATGGAAGTTAACGTGGATAATATCAGTGTGAAAGAAATGGTAGAAAGTGAATATAGACGCCAAAATTAACACAGATTATTTACAAAAATTAAAGGCATTCAAGAAAGAGATCACGTAAACACTGGAATATAACATAAAACAAAACGTCATCTGGCCAACTTTAAAATAGTTTTACACAAAGTATATGTATGGGGGAAAATAGTTAAAAATAATTGTTTTCAACACATTGAAGGGCAGAGTTGCAGTACTAATGTGGACAAGACAGGAAAACTTCAAATACGAAATTGTTTCCACAGCTGGAAGATTGAGTAACAATTCTCTACAATACTATGGGTTTTCAACTTGATCTCAAGTGTCGCCCATTTCTGTGTAGACAATGTATCATGTTGAAATAAAGTTGCATTGTAGTTTATTGTATTGTATAAGGAAAGGAATGTCCTCACTCTGGGAGAGGAAAATAAAATATATGATAAATAAGTATGAGATTATTGAAGGATGGGCGAGAACTGATACAGTAACAACTGATACAGGAGCAACTGATACAGGAGCAACTGATACAGGAACAACTGATACAGGAACAACTGATACAGGAGCAACTGATACAGGAACAACTGATACATGAACAACTGATACAGGAACAACTGATAAACAACTGATACAGGAACAACTGATACTGGAACAACTGATACAGGAACAACTGATACAGTAACAACTTATATAGGAACAACTGATACAGGAACAATAATAGAATACAGGTATAAATTAGGAATAGGTGCTGAAGGTATTCGAGAGAGAGTTGTTCTTTCTAAACATAATGGTAGAACAAGGTATTGATTTACTGATCCAGCATCTCTCAACATTCCCTGACCCCAGCATCTCTCTGCACTCGTCTCTCTCTCTCTCTCTCTCTCTCTCTCTCTCTCTCTCTCTCTCTCTCTCTCATCTATCTATCTATCTATCTCTCTCTCTCTCTCTCTTTGTAAAGAATGAATAATTCTGAAACTTGTCGACATGTCAGTGAATATAATCCTTCATCTTGCTCACGCAGTCGTAGTTAAAATGAGTTTTTTACGTAACAAGAGAACGCAAATTAAAGCAAAAAGTTTTGTCTCTTACATTGTCCTCCTTGCGCTCACAATTCCTTGTATTTCTTTGTTCTAAAATGTTCTTTACTTCTGTTGTGATCTTTTGAATTATGTTATTCTCAAATTTTATTCTTTATTGCATTTATATGAAGGCGAAATGGCCTTCTATGTCAAATATTTGTTTGTGAATGTAAAAACTTTTATAGACTATCTTGGAATTGTGCTACTTTCAACAACAACAACAACAATAATAATAATAATAATAATAATAATAATAATAATAATAATAATAATAATAATTAATAATAATAATAATTTTCAAGAGTATCTCGCAGGAAAAATAAATTAATTTACATTTTTAACCAGCTTCCATTTCTTTTAATTGGGACTCGTTTTTTCTGGTTAGTGATCACGAACAACGTCACATCATTTGGCGTCAAAATGAACATCAAGTCGCCTAGCAATAAGATGACCCAACAACATTTAGCTTCAAGATCAACGCCACGTCATCTAGCAACAAGAACACCACGTCATCTAGCAACAAGAAGAACATCATGTCATCTAGCAACAAGAACATCACGTCATCTAGCAACAAGAACATCACGTCATCTAGCAGCAAGAACACCACGTCATCTAGCAACAAGAAGAACATCATGTCATCTAGCAACAAGAACACCACGTCATATAGCAACAAGAAAAACACCACGTCATCTAGCAACAAGAACACCACGTCATATAGCAACAAGAACACCACGTCATATAGCAACAAGAAAAACACCACGTCATCTAGCAACAAGAACAACACGTCGTCTAGCAACAAGAACACGTAATCTAGCAATAAGAACATCACGTCATCTAGCAACAAGAACACCACGTCATCTAGCAACAAGAACACCACGTCATCTAGCAACAAGAAGAACACCATGTCATCTAGCAACAAGAACAACACGTCATCTAGCAACAAGAACACCACGTCATCTAGCAACAAGAAGAACACCATGTCATCTAGCAACAAGAACACCATGTCATCTAGCAACAAGAAAAACACCACGTCATCTAGCAACAAGAACACGTCATCTAGCAACAAGAACACGTTATCTATCAACAAGAAGAACACCATGTCATCTAGCAACAAGAACAACACGTCATCTAGCAACAAGAACACCACGTCATCTAGCAACAAGAAAAACACCACGTCATCTAGCAACAAGAACACGTTATCTAGCAACAAGAACAACACCGCGTCATCTAGCAACAAGAAGAACACCGCGTCATCTAGCAACAAGAACACCGCGTCATCTAGCAACAAGAAGAACACCGCGTCATCTAGCAACAAGAAGAACACCACGTCATCTAGCAACAAGAACACGTAATCTAGCAACAAGAACACCGCGTCATCTAGCAACAAGACTAACACCGCGTCATCTAGCAACAAGACGACACCGCGTCATCTAGCAACAAGACGAACACCGCGTCATCTAGCAACAAGACGAACACCACGTCATCCCGTGTCACAACCCTTCTTCTCACTCTGCAGTTCTTCTTGCAACACTAAGGGTGGATAGTGAACGTCAGCTGAGAGAACTCAGCTTAAATTCGCACGCGCTTCCAAGATTCTCACCTAAAACGCTGTAGTAACGTTTGAAGATGCTGGTCTCTTCTGATGTTAATTTACTTACAGAATAAACAAATGCCTTCCACAGGTGCTTTCTTAATTCTAATGCTATCAACACCAGCATAAAATGGAGCTACTTGCAATGTTATAAGATGTTCTACATGTGTGACTATATATATATATATATATATATATATATATATATATATATATATATATATATATATATTATATATATATATATATATATATATATATAATATTAACACATCGGCCGTCTCCCACCAAGGTAGGGCAGCCCGAAAAAGATAAAATTTTCACCATCATTCACTCCATCACTGTCTTGCCAGAGGCGCGCTTACACTACAGTTATAAAACTGCAACATTAGCACCCCTCCTTCAGAGTGCAGGCACTGTACTTCCCATCTCCAAGAATCAAGTCCGGCCTGCTGGGTTCCCTGAATCCCTTCATAAATATTACCCTACTCACACTCCAACAGCATGTCAAGTCAGAAAAAACATTTGTCTCCATTCGCTCCTATCTAACATGCTCACGCATGCTTGCTGGAAGTCCAAGCCCCTCGCACACAAAACACTCCTTTACCCTTCCCTCCAACCTTTCCTAGGCCGACCCCTACCCCGTCTTCCCTCCACTACAGATCTATACACTCTCGAAGTCATTCTATTTTGTTTCAACCTCTCTACATGTCCGAACCATCTCAACAACCCCTCCTCAGCCCTTTTGATAATAGTTTTGGTAATCCCACACCTCCTCCTAATTTCCAAACTACGAATTCTCTCCATTATATTCACACCACACATTGCCCTCAGACATGACATCTCCACTGCCTCCAGCCTTCTCCTTGTTGCAACATTCACCACCCATGCTTCACACTCATACAAGAGTGTTGGTATAACTATACTCTCATACATTACCCTCTTTGCTTGCATGGACAAAGTTCTTTGTCTCCACAGAATCCTCAGTGCACCACTCGCCTTTATTTCCTCGTCAATTCTATGATTCACCTCATTTTTCATAGATCCATCTGCTGACACGTCCACTCCCAAATATTTGAATGCATTCACCTCCTCCATACCCCTCTTCCTCCAATCTGATATCCTAATTTTTTTGTTATCACCTTACTCTTTCCTATATTCTCTTTTAATTTTTTTCTTTTACATACCCTACCAAACTCATCCACCAACCTCTGCAACCTTTCTTCAGAATCTCCCAAAAGCACAGTGTCATCAGCAAAGAGCAACTGTGACAACTCCCACTATGTGTTAGATTCTTTATCTTAACCCCACACCTCTTGCCAACCCGAGCATTCACTTCTCTTACAACCCCATCTATAAATATATTGAACAACCATGGTGACATCACACATCACACACGTTGAATTTCAGGCTGAAATTAATCCTTGAACATACAACTGCCACGAGTTTCTTCGCAACATGAAACAAGCCTAGTTCGCTATGCTCATGTTGTTTGTAGGATTGATGGCTCAGTTGGTAAGGTGACATGTACATTGTGTGTCCTCTTTAGGCGGGACAATGTGTCGTGGGGTCGAAACCTGGCCTGCCGCAGTTTGGTAAATGATTCAAAACCACTTGTTTCGTGGTTTCATTGCTATATAGACTGCTTGTGGAGGCTGAAATTAATCCTTGAGCATGCAACTACCACGAGAGTCCTCGCAACATGAAACAAGCCTAGTTCTATAGGCTCATGCTTGTAGGATTGATGGTTCAGTTGGTAAGGTGATATGTACATTGTGTGGCCTCTTGAGGCGGGACAATGTCCTGCCGAATAGGTAAAATTTATCAATTAGCAAGAACTCATTTAAAATTAAGTCCTTTCTAAAATTTTCTCTTATACGTTTAAAGATATATTTTTTCATTTACGTTAATGTAAAAAAGAACCTTACAAAATTTACTTAACCTTATTATAACAAGCGCAATTTAATTTAGCATAATCCAACTAAATATATTTTAGGTAAGTTTACAATAATTTAATAATAATCAAACACAATGAAATATATTTTTTTCGTTAGGTTCATAATGATTTTTTATATATATTCAAATTAAGTTGTAATAAACAGCTGTCAGAAGGGTGAACAAGAGGCTCGAACCGCAGTCCGTAAATTGACAGTCAGACCCTCTAAAGTGGTCCAACTTGCACCATTAACTAGCCACACAGGATACACAGAAACACTTCAACTATACACAGACTACTTTAAGTATAATAAGCAGTGAGTGAAGGTGGAGAGGCAGCAGGGTAAGAGAGGAACCAGCGGTCACGTGTGATAGGAGAGGCAGCAGGGTAAGAGAGGAACCAGCGGTCACGTGTGATAGGAGAGGCAGCAGGGTAAGAGAGGAACCAGCGGTCACGTGTGATAGGAGAGGCAGCAGGGTAAGAGAGGAACCAGCGGCCACGTGTGATAGGAGAGGCAGCAGGGTAAGTGAAGAACCAGCGGCCACGTGTGATAGGAGAGGCAGCAGGGTAAGAGAGGAACCAGCGGCCACGTGTGATAGGAGAGGCAGCAGGGTAAGAGAAGAACCAGCGGCCACGTGTGATAGGAGATTCAGCAGGGTAAGAGAGGAACCAGCGGTCACGTGTGATAGGAGAGGCAGCAGGGTAAGAGAGGAACCAGCGGCACGTGTGATAGGAGATCAGCAGGGTAAGGAGGAACCAGCGGTCACGTGTGATAGGAGAGGCAGCAGGGTAAGAGAGGAACCAGCGGCACGTGTGATAGGAGAGGCAGCAGGGTAAGAGAGGAACCAGCGGCCACGTGTGATAGGAGATTCAGCAGGGTAAGAGAGGAACCAGCGGCCACGTGTGATAGGAGATTCAGCAGGGTAAGAGAGGAACCAGCGGTCACGTGTGATAGGAGAGGCAGCAGGGTAAGAGAGGAACCAGCGGTCACGTGTGATAGGAGAGGCAGCAGGGTAAGAGAAGAACCAGCGGTCACGTGTGATAGGAGAGGCAGCAGGGTAAGAGAGGAACCAGCGGTCACGTGTGATAGGAGAGGCAGCAGGGTAAGAGAAGAACCAGCGGTCACGTGTGATAGGAGAGGCAGCAGGGTAAGAGAGGAACCAGCGGCACGTGTGATAGGAGAGGCAGCAGGGTAAGAGAAGAACCAGCGGCCACGTGTGATAGGACAGCATCGACCAGAGGAAACATATAATTTCTGTTTGTTAGCCATAAAACCAAAATTGACTTTACCTCTCCTAGGTGCGTCGAATAAATCCTGGCTGGCCCCCTTTACTGCTTCCTCTATAGTTGCTCCAACAATTTTTATGTTATTGATTTTGTGCTAGGTGTTAGTGCTGATGGTGTAGTGTAGGTGTAAGTGCTGGTGGCGTAGTGTAGGTGTTAGTGCTGGTGTAGTGTAGGTGTAGGTGCTGGTTTTCTGGGTGTTAGTACTGGTGGTGTAGTGTAGGTGTAAGTGCTGGTTGTCTAAGTGTTAGTACTGGTGGTGTAGTGTAGGTGTTAGTACTGGTGGTGTAGTGTAGGTGTAAGTGCCGGTTGTCTAGGTGTTAGTACTGGTGATGTAGTGTAGGTGTAAGTGCTAGTGGTGTAGTGTTAGTGCTGTTGTACTTTAGGTGTTAGTGCTGGTAGTGTAGTGTAGGTGTTAGGGTAGATTGTGTAGAGTAGGTGTCAGTTCCTCTCAGTTAGAGGCAAGTTTTGTTTTAGGGTTTGACATGCTGTAGAAGTGTCAGGAAGGTAACATTTATTGTGTATTGTAAACATTTATTAATGAATGAAGAACATGCTTAAACATGTTAAAAAACATTAAATGAACGCAGGAAAAACATAAAAATTGTACTAATTAAACAGAAATGTATACAGACTTATAAATTATACAATTCAAGAAGGAAACACTGTTTTAAAACTTTATTAATAGGGAATTAAAATATTGTTAACTCGGGGACCTGATCTGAGAACACTGCAGTGTTAAATTTCTCTTCTACCCTCCAGTCTTCGCCACATCTGTATCGTTAAAAATTATAGCTTTTCTTGGAGGAAGTTCCTCTTGCAAAGTTTCCTCTTACAAAGTTTCCTCAGGTAGAGTTTCCAGGTAAGTTTCCAAATTTTATAGAGGTTATGCACCACACACTTCAAGTTGTTAATTGGGTTGGGTTACAACACAAACATCTTGACCAAAGGTCATCGTGACCTTACACATTTTTTTTAAAGTGCTGGATGGTTGTGGTGTTGAAATTATTCTTTACCTAAAATGAAATAATCTTTACATAGTCAAAATTTCTAATAACTTACTTTGTGGTGAAGCCAGTAAACAACAACTATAATTATATTATAATATATATAATATATATATATATATATATATATATATATATATATATATATATATATATATATATATATATATATATATATATAATTGGGACATCACAGTAGTCACTCTCTTAACTGTTTGTTGGACAACAACTTTTTCCCTCAGGTTTTTTTATTTTTGGGAGGACATTCCCTCTCTTCTCTATTTTTTTTAAAGCATATTATGTTTGTGGGTCATCACCCTCTTCACTATCTTTACTTAATTAATTGCACTGTTAGTATGATCTAGCACTGACCACTAAGAAGAGTCATGTGCACATCATGAGATGGACCGTCGCAGTCTTGATGCTTCTCACATCCACGTCACAAATTCATCACTCTTCCTTATAGCTTTTTCCTAACATTACTATGATTTTTTTTTTCATAAGTGTCTTGTAATTGATTTTTCTTATACGTCGGAGAGGAAAGGTAACTGTTCTTGTGCACTTTATGGCTTCGTCTGTATTAACCATTTTGCTTTCACCTGTAGTTCACGTTACACCATCACCTGTAGTTCACGTTACACCATCACCTGTACTTCACGATACGCCATCACCTGTACTTCACGATACGCCATCACCTATACTTCACGATACACCATCACCTGCACTTCACGTTACACCATCACCTGTACTTCACGATACACCATCACCTGTACTTCACGATACACCATCACCTGCACTTCACGTTACACCATCACCTGTACTTCACGCTATAACATCACCTGTACTTCACGATACACCATCACCTGCACTTCACGATACACCATCACCTGTACTTCACGATACACCATCACCTGTACTTCACGATACACCATCACCTGTACTTCACGATACACCATCACCTGTGTTTCACAATACACCATAAGTTGTAGTTAAATTCACACTTTCACCTGTTGTGCACCTTACAACGGCACCATAGACCTTCAGCTGTACTTAATCTCACACCATTAATATTCCATTTGTAGTTAACTAACTTACAAGTAACTGTGCAGTTTAAATGGCTTATCGAACCCTTATAGATCCTGCAACTAAGTCAGTCGCAGGATCTATTCGTCTAAGCCGTTCTTATTTGTTGCTTTTCTGATGAGTAGTGGCCTCCAGTTTTCTGCTAACAGGGACGTAAGTCCTGATCACTTAAAACAGACCACCTGGGTGCCAGCCTCAACAGCTGAAGATAATGGCTCTGAGGTACGGCGGTCAGTCTTTAAAGCGGAAGACTCAGGTTCGACTCCTGGAGGAGCTTTCTTTTTTCCTTTTTTCTTCTTTTCGCTCGACTGAGACAAATTATATATATTTTATAATGACCTAATTTTAAAAAAATGATGTGAAAAATCAATATTATTCAGAAAGATTTTCATAAACTTTAAGAAATTATAATTATCTTTGTAAAGTGTTAAAGTGGTAAGGGTGACAGAGTACTTAGGAAATGTGAGGAACTTAGGCTTGTTCAGAGAAACGGAAGGATAGCTCCAACTCCTTGAATTAAGAGACCTTCACCAAATGATGGTACTATAAAGTTAAATTTATGAAATAATGTTCATTTTGCAGCATAGATTTGAAAATTACTGACGTTGTTGGAATGGTTACTGTCAGCACTCAGTTGCAGGGAGAGTGTCAGCACTCAGTTGCAGGGAGAGTGTCAGCACTCAGTTGCAGGGAGAGTGTCAGCACTCAGTTGCAGGAGAGTGTCAGCACTCAGTTGCAGGAGAGGCACTGTGCAGGAAGGCAGCACTCAGTTGCAGGGAGAGTGTCAGCACTCAGTTGCAGGGAGAGTGTCAGCACTCAGTTGCAGGGAGAGTGTCAGCACTCAGTTGCAGGGAGAGTGTCAGCACTCAGTTGCAGGGAGAGTGTCAGCACTCAGTTGCAGGGAGAGTGTCAGCACTCAGTTGCAGGGAGAGTGTCAGCACTCAGTTGCAGGGAGAGTGTCAGCACTCAGTTGCAGGGAGAGTGTCAGCACTCAGTTGCAGGGAGAGTGTCAGCACTCAGTTGCAGGGAGAGTGTCAGCACTCAGTTGCAGGGAGAGTGTCAGCACTCAGTTGCAGGGAGAGTGTCAGCACTCAGTTGCAGGGAGAGTGTCAGCACTCAGTTGCTGGGAGAGTGTCAGCACTCAGTTGCTGGGAGAGTGTCAGCACTCAGTTGCAGGGAGAGTGTCAGCACTCAGTTGCTGGGAGAGTGTCAGCACTCAGTTGCAGGAAGAGTGTCAGCACTCAGTTGCAGGGAGAGTGTCAGCACTCAGTTGCAGGGAGAGTGTCAGCACTCAGTTGCAGGGAGAGTCAGACTCAGTTGCAGAAGTCAGCACTCAGTGCAGGGAGAGTGTCAGCACTCAGTTGCAGGGAGAGTGTCAGCACTCAGTTGCAGGGAGAGTCAGTTCTGCAGTCTTAGTGAATGGTTTAAATATCTGTCCAGCTTTGCGAACTCACTCAATATTAAAGTATGTTATAGACTGTTTCAGACTGTGTCTACACACCGTTTTATGTAGACTATGATTAGATGGTATCTGTACCAAGATGCACAGTGTAGACTTGTGATACTGTGCTAGTGAGGTGCACAACTTCATACTAGTGAGAGTCTTAGGAACTCTGTGTGATGTAGCTTTTATCGTATTAATTCAGTGCTGAGCTTAGTTTGATCTATATTTGATATACAGGTTGATAGGATTATGATCAGGTATTATATAAATTATGTTCTATAATTTAATTAGAAAATATATTTGTGCAAGATGTCTATAAAACTATCATAGCTATTGAACCCATAATGATTTCAGTCTTGTTGAAAAGAAGCTTTAAAATACTCGTAAATACTGAAACAGTGCTAAGAACATAAGAAAGAAGGAACACTGCAGCAGGCCTACTGACCCATGCGAGGCAAGTCCGTTAGTGTGTGTGCAAGGTAACATTCATGAAGGGATTCAGGGAAACCGGCAGGCCGGATTCTGATGTAGGAATGTTAATGTTGCAGTTTTTTAACTGTAGTGTAAGCACGCCTCTGGCAAGACAGTGATGGACTGAATGATGAAAGTTTTTCTTTTTCGGACCACCCTGCCTTGGTGGGAGGCGGCCGATGTGTTCACCCACCGGCTTAAGACAATGCCTTAAGGTAGTCAGGTCAGGTCACATTCACTAAGGAAGGAGCACGGCAACTGACCTAGTAGCACAAGCTAGTCAGGTCCAACTCACACCCACCCACACCCACTCATGTATTTATCTAACCTATTTTTAAAACTACACAACGTCTTAGCTTCTATGACGGCACTCTGGAGTTTGTTCCACTCATCCACAACTCTATTACCAAACCAGTGCTTTCCTATATCACACTATGAAAGTCTAGCTTGAGTCCCTCCCTTTACTTCTGGTACAGTTCAAAACTGCTGGACACAGTGTTACATAGAATTATAAAATATGTTTAAGTAAATTAAACAATTGGTGTTTGTCTATTGTCTGCTGAGTAAACCATCGAATGTATATGTTAGAATTGTGATTGACAGGTGATAGAAAAGAGAAAATATAAGTAATGAGAAACTGACTTGGTTTAGAAAGGGAAAGCTTGCGTGTGCATCAACGTAATTTAGCAAACGTTAAATACGATAAATAAAAGAAGCGAATTGCTGCAAAAGACATAATTTATGTTGCATATATAGAGTAGAGCAACATGTAAGTGAATAAATACAGCAGGATCGAAAACATTAGCAATAAGACGAATTTGCCAGGTTGTATGATGGCCTGTTGAATTTTTTTTATCAATAGATCAAGAATATTGTATAGGGAAGATTAGTGTGGAAGAGTGATGGGATCCTGTAAAATGTTAAGCGAAACTTACGGAAATTTTGAGTCAATATAATTGTTTAGACACACATGAACGCCAGTGTGGAAGACACTGTTGTTGACGATGTTGTAGGAAAGTACAGCAAAAATATATGATGTAACAGGCAAGAAGGACAGTAACAAATATTAACAGTAAAACACAAGGACAAAGAACTAATACACAAGAAAATTATAGCACTATAACATGCAAAAACAACAGTACGGTAATATAAAAAAGTACAGTAAAAACAAGAACAGTAGAGTAATATGCAAAACAGAATGGTAACAAATAAGCATAGTTACTTAAAACGATACAGTTACGCACTAGTACTACACTAAAATGAAAAACTAGTATAGTAATACATATAACTGGAACAGTTCAGCACATATGAAACGTTCAGTAAGATAGAGCTCTACAATAATACTCAAGTTCCGTACAACAACGGACAAGAACAATGCAGTAATATACTGGAACAGTAGAGCAACAAACTAGTAAATAAAATTACAAATGTAAGAGTCATGAACAAGAAGATCTACTAGCTGTGTGTGTGGGGGGGGAGGTGCATAAATAAAAACAAAGAAATGAATTAGAATACATTATGAAACATAAATAGAAGTTCGAGATTTTCAGTTAGTAACCTCTGCCTGGTGGTCGAGTTGGGTGGACTCGTCTAGCTGGTCTACGGTCGTGGCTGTCTTGGTGGGTGGAATTACCGGACGTAGTTTTCTATGTGTCCCCTCCGGTAGTTCCACCCACCTGGACAGTCTCTACCGTAGACCAGCTAGACAAGACCAAGTTCCCATCCAGCAAGGTCACTGGGGAGGGGCCAAAAATCGCTAACCTTAGGGAAGTGGGGAACCACTGACCTGGGAATAAAAAGTGCAGAACCTGGGTAAGTGAGGAAGGAGGTTCATCTGAGGGGACACAGGTGACTTCTGGAAACAAGGAACTAGGGAAAGCGCCAAAAAATGGAGGTGGGGAGTGTGGAAGGGTTGACATCCGGGGGCCCACGGATGGAGACCTGGAAACATGAACCAGAAGGTAAGCAGAGAGAAGGGAAAAAGAGGGGCGTACCTTGGAAAAGTGGGAAAGGGAGAATACCTGAGGGGACACAGGTGGACTCCTGGACACATGGACCTGAGGGAATCCCCAAGATGGTAGGGTTAGTGGGGGTACCCTAAAGACGAACCACTGGCCTTCACGTGGCAGGGTCTGGTAACTCAGAGATAACTAACTCTGAGGCTGACAGTAGTCGCATACATGATGCCGATCACAGTAATCTAAGAGAGGGAAAGTGACCCCTGCAATCATAATTCGGTAATGCACACACAAATGCACACATACACACACACACACAAAAAAAAAAAAAAAGAAATTTGGGTCAGAGAGATGAAACCATGATGGAGATGACAGATATATTGAGTAGTTAACAGGGTGAGGGAGTTGAAAGCTGATTTAGAAAGATGAGATGAGGTAATAAAGGTGATGAAACAAGGAAAGGAAGATGTAATATAGACACAAAATGCAGATTTTGGGTTATGTTACATACCCTGAAGAGTTGGTCAAATTTATTTTCTAGCCGAAGAGATCAAGAGACTATATGTGATGGTCAAAGTAACTTCAGCATTGTAACTAAAGCGACTCCAGCACTTTAGGAAAATAATCTTTAAAACTGTTGAAAGGAAACTTTTGAAACTGACGTAACTGCTGAATGATAATAGTATCTGGATTTTCATGGTATCTTTTCGTTAGCAAACAGACCGTCTGTGAAACAGTGTAAGTCAGAATTGTGATGGAAAAGACAATGTTATTTTGCATTAATATTATTTTGGGAGATATGAATGTCAGGGTGGAAGACACTGTTGTGGAGGTGCAGTTGGAAAACATTCATGAACATTGCAGCAACATAAAAGAACAGCATAACAGGATACAAGAATGGTAGAGTAACACTCAAAAACTGACACATTAACACGCAAGAACAGCACAGTAACTTAAAAACAGTACAGTAATGTACAATAGTATGATAACAGCATAAGAAAAGCACAGTAACATACGAGGAAGTAAAGTAACAATAACAGTGTAGTGACACTGTAGAATAACACTTAAGAAAGTACAGAATCATACAGAACATGCATGTGGAATATAACAGCTTGATTCAGACAATAGCTGCTTCGCATAATCTTACAGAGGTTTTATATTCACAGTTTTCTTACATAAACAGATCACAGTGTGTGATACCAATGCTCTCAGATCTCAGGGTATCTGTGAGTTTTTGGTCTCTAAGAGCTGATATACTTCAACAAAAAGGTTATAATAATTTATCGGAACCCAACGAAGATAGCGAAAAGCAGATGGAGACTAAAATGGGAAGACCGACACCATGAGATCAACCTTCGGAGTCCTGACGCTTCCCGGGTCGAGGCCACACTCTCTCTTTATAGTTCTTACATTCTTCTAGAACTGATTTTTTATCAGAAGTGTTTTAGGTATCCCCGAAGAGGCTGCCTGAATGTTTTTCTTTTTTCTTCTGTCTCTAACCTCTTTATTTTATTTTGTTCATAACTCGAAATTGCCTCATCCAATCGCCTTTAACGCGGACCAAATTCTTTGAACACTTGTCATGTTTACTTTGCTCTATGACCAAAGTTGTTCAACCCATTTACAAAACCTGAGTGACGGAGCTTCAAACTTGTGTGACGGAGCTTCAAACCTGTGTGACGGAGCTTCAAACCTGAGTGACGGAGCTTCAAACTTGTGTGACGGAGCTTCAAACCTGAGTGACGGAGCTTCAAACTTGTGTGACGGAGCTTCAAACCTGTGTGACGGAGCTTGAGACCTGAGTGACGGAGCTTCAAACATGTGTGACGGAGCTTGAGACCTGAGTGACGGAGCTTCAGACCTGAGTGACGGAGCTTCAAACCTGTGTGACGGAGCTTCAGACCTGAGTGACGGAGCTTCAAACCTGTGTGACGGAGCTTCAGACCTGAGTGACGGAGCTTCAAACCTGAGTGACGGAGCTTCAAACCTGAGTGACGGAGCTTCAAACCTGAGTGACGGAGCTTCAGACCTGTGTGACGGAGCTTCAAACCTGTGTGACGGAGCTTCAAACCTGAGTGACGGAGCTTCAAACCTGTGTGACGGAGCTTCAAACCTGAGTGACGGAGCTTCAAACCTGTGTGACGGAGCTTCAAACCTGTGTGACGGAGCTTCAAACCTGAGTGACGGAGCTTCAAACCTGTGTGACGGAGCTTCAAACCTGTGTGACGGAGCTTCATACCTGAGTGACGGAGCTTCAAACCTGAGTGAGGGAGCTTCAAACCTGAGTGACGGAGCTTCAAACCTGAGTGACGGAGCTTCAAACCTGTGTGACGGAGCTTCAGACCTGAGTGACGGAGCTTCAAACCTGTGTGACGGAGCTTCAAACCTGAGTGACGGAGCTTCAAACCTGTGTGACGGAGCTTCAAACCTGAGTGACGGAGCTTCAAACCTGTGTGACGGAGCATCAGACCTGAGTGACGGAGCTTCAAACCTGAGTGACGGAGCTTCAAACCTGAGTGACGGAGCTTCAAACCTGAGTAACGGAGCTTCAAACCTGAGTGACGGAGCTTCAAACCTGAGTGACGGTGCTTCAAACCTGAGTGACGGAGCTTCAAACCTGAGTGACGGAGCTTCAAACTTGTGTGACGGAGCTTCAAACCTGTGTGACGGAGCTTGAGACCTGAGTGACGGAGCTTCAAACATGTGTGACGGAGCTTGAGACCTGAGTGACGGAGCTTCAGACCTGAGTGACGGAGCTTCAAACCTGTGTGACGGAGCTTCAGACCTGAGTGACGGAGCTTCAAACCTGTGTGACGGAGCTTCAGACCTGAGTGACGGAGCTTCAAACCTGAGTGACGGAGCTTCAAACCTGAGTGACGGAGCTTCAAACCTGAGTGACGGAGCTTCAGACCTGTGTGACGGAGCTTCAAACCTGTGTGACGGAGCTTCAAACCTGAGTGACGGAGCTTCAAACCTGTGTGACGGAGCTTCAAACCTGAGTGACGGAGCTTCAAACCTGTGTGACGGAGCTTCAAACCTGTGTGACGGAGCTTCAAACCTGAGTGACGGAGCTTCAAACCTGTGTGACGGAGCTTCAAACCTGTGTGACGGAGCTTCATACCTGAGTGACGGAGCTTCAAACCTGAGTGAGGAGCTTCAAACCTGAGTGACGGAGCTTCAAACCTGAGTGACGGAGCTTCAAACCTGTGTGACGGAGCTTCAGACCTGAGTGACGGAGCTTCAAACCTGTGTGACGGAGCTTCAAACCTGAGTGACGGAGCTTCAAACCTGTGTGACGGAGCTTCAAACCTGTGTGACGGAGCTTCATACCTGAGTGACGGAGCTTCAAACCTGAGTGAGGAGCTTCAAACCTGAGTGACGGAGCTTCAAACCTGAGTGACGGAGCTTCAAACCTGTGTGACGGAGCTTCAGACCTGAGTGACGGAGCTTCAAACCTGTGTGACGGAGCTTCAAACCTGAGTGACGGAGCTTCAAACCTGTGTGACGGAGCTTCAAACCTGAGTGACGGAGCTTCAAACCTGAGTGACGGAGCTTCAAACCTGTGTGACGGAGCATCAGACCTGAGTGACGGAGCTTCAAACCTGAGTGACGGAGCTTCAAACCTGAGTGACGGAGCTTCAAACCTGAGTAACGGAGCTTCAAACCTGAGTGACGGAGCTTCAAACCTGAGTGACGGTGCTTCAAACCTGAGTGACGGAGCTTCAAACCTGAGTGACGGAGCTTCAAACCTGAGTGACGGAGCTTCAAACCTGAGTGACGGAGCTTCAAACCTGAGTGACGGAGCTTCAAACCTGAGTGACGGAGCTTCAAACCTGAGTGACGGAGCTTCAAACCTGAGTGACGGAGCTTCAAACCTGAGTGACGGAGCTTCAAACCTGAGTGACGGAGCTTCAAACCTGAGTGACGGAGCTTCAAACCTGAGTTACGGAGCTTCAAACCTGAGTGACGGAGCTTCAAACCTGAGTGACGGAGCTTCAGACCTGAGTGACGGAGCTTCAAACCTGAGTGACGGAGCTTCAAACTTTCGAAAAAGGTGCCAAAAAAAATCGACAACAGAGAAGAGTGAACTTCAGATATGTAGCAGCAGATTTACCCAATTTATGTGTAAAATAGTGTGATTTTTTTTATTCCCGTTAAATATTTTTCAGTTTACTTCCTCTGAACGACTTCAATGTTTAAAGGCTGATGCATCTTAGGGGAGAATGACTCAACTGATGAACTTCAAACTTTTACTACTAGTGTGGTTTCTTGAACACAAGATTCATGCTCATATTGGCTGCCATGAGTCCCCATTTACGAATTTTATTGAATAAATAAGATTATTCATTTTTGTAATCACCGCAGAACAAACTGGAGTCTTAAGTTTCGTCAAAATTTTATAGGTTATAGGTTGTATTGTGACATTCTCTCTGATGTAAGTCTAGCCTGGGTATTGTGATATTCTATCTCATGTAAGTCTAGCCTGGGTATTATGATATTCTCTCTGATGTAAGTCTAGCCTGGGTATTGTGATATTCTCTCTGATGTAAGTCTAGCCTGGGTATTGTGATATTCTCTCTGATGTAAGTCTAGCCTGGGTATTGTGATATTCTCTCTGATGTAAGTCTAGCCTGGGTATTGTGATATTCTCTCTCATGAAAGTCTAGCCTGGGTATTGTGATATTCTCTCTGATGTAAGTCTAGCCTGGGTATTATGATATTCTCTCTGATGTAAGTCTAGCCTGGGTATTGTGATATTCTCTATGATGTAAGTCTAGCCTGGGTATTATGATATTCTCTCTGATGTAAGTCTAGCCTGGGTATTGTGATATTCTCTCTGATGTAAGTCTAGCCTGGGTATTATGATATTCTCTCTCATGTAAGTCTAGCCTGTGTATTGTGATATTCTCTCTGATGTAAGTCTAGCCTGGGTATTGTGATATTCTCTCTGATGTAAGTCTAGCCTGGGTATTGTGATATTCTCTCTGATGTAAGTCTAGCCTGGGTATTGTGATATTCTCTCTCATGTAAGTCTAGCCTGGGTATTGTGATATTCTCTCTGATGTAAGTCTAGCCTGGGTATTGTGATATTCTCTCTCATGTAAGTCTAGCCTGTGTATTGTGATATTCTCTCTCATGTAAGTCTAGCCTGGGTATTGTGATATTCTCTCATGTAAGTCTAGCCTGGGTATTGTGATATTCCCTCTGATGTAAGTCTAGCCTGGGTATTGTGATATTCTCTCTCATGTAAGTCTAGCCTGTGTATTGTGATATTCTCTCTCATGTAAGTCTAGCCTGGGTATTGTGATATTCTCTCATGTAAGTCTAGCCTGGGTATTGTGATATTCTCTCTGATGTAAGTCTAGCCTGGGTATTGTGATATTCTCTCTCATGTAAGTCTAGCCTGGGTATTGTGATATTCTCTCTGATGTAAGTCTAGCCTGGGTATTGTGATATTCTCTCTGATGTAAGTCTAGCCTGGGTATTGTGATATTCTCTCCATGTAAGTCTAGCCTGTGTATTGTGATATTCTCTCTCATGTAAGTCTAGCCTGGGTATTGTGATATTCTCTCTGATGTAAGTCTAGCCTGGGTATTGTGATATTCTCTCTGATGTAAGTCTAGCCTGGGTATTGTGATATTCTCTCTCATGTAAGTCTAGCCTGGGTATTGTGATATTCTCTCTCATGTAAGTCTAGCCTGGGTATTGTGATATTCTCTCTGATGTAAGTCTAGCCTGGGTATTGTGATATTCTCTCTCATGTAAGTCTAGCCTGGGTATTGTGATATTCTCTCTGATGTAAGTCTAGCCTGGGTATTGTGATATTCTCTCTGATGTAAGTCTAGCCTGGGTATTGTGATATTCTCTCTCATGTAAGTCTAGCCTGGGTATTGTGATATTCTCTCTGATGTAAGTCTAGCCTGGGTATTGTGATATTCTCTCTGATGTAAGTCTAGCCTGTGTATTGTGATATTCTCTCTCATGTAAGTCTAGCCTGTGTATTGTGATATTCTCTCTCATGTAAGTCTAGCCTGGGTATTGTGATATTCTCTCTGATGTAAGTCTAGCCTGGGTATTGTGATATTCTCTCTCATGTAAGTCTAGCCTGTGTATTGTGATATTCTCTCTCATGTAAGTCTAGCCTGGGTATTGTGATATTCTCTCTCATGTAAGTCTAGCCTGGGTATTGTGATATTCTCTCTGATGTAAGTCTAGCCTGGGTATTGTGATATTCTCTCTGATGTAAGTCTAGCCTGTGTATTGTGATATTCTCTCTCATGTAAGTCTAACCTGGGTATTGTGATATTCTCTCTGATGTAAGTCTAGCCTGTGTATTGTGATATTCTCTCTCATGAAAGTCTAGCCTGGGTATTGTGATATTCTCTCATGTAAGTCTAGCCTGGGTATTGTGATATTCTCTCTGATGTAAGTCTAGCCTGGGTATTGTGATATTCTCTCTCATGTAAGTCTAGCCTGGGTATTGTGATATTCTCTCTGATGTAAGTCTAGCCTGTGTATTGTCGGATATTCTCTCTCATGTAAGTCTAGCCTGGGTATTGTGATATTCTCTCTCATGTAAGTCTAGCCTGGGTATTGTGATATTCTCTCTGATGTAAGTCTAGCCTGGGTATTGTGATATTCTCTCTCATGTAAGTCTAGCCTGGGTATTGTGATATTCTCTCTGATGTAAGTCTAGCCTGGGTATTGTGATTTCTCTCATGTAAGTCTAGCCTGGGTATTGTGATATTCTCTCTCATGTAAGTCTAGCCTGTGTATTGTGATATTCTCTCTCATGTAAGTCTAGCCTGGGTATTGTGATATTCTCTCTCATGTAAGTCTAGCCTGGGTATTGTGATATTCTCTCATGTAAGTCTAGCCTGGGTATTGTGATATTCTCTCTGATGTAAGTCTAGCCTGGGTATTGTGATATTCTCTCTCATGTAAGTCTAGCCTGGGTATTGTGATATTCTCTCTGATGTAAGTCTAGCCTGTGTATTGTGATATTCTCTCTCATGTAAGTCTAGCCTGGGTATTGTGATATTCTCTCTCGTGTAAGTCTAGCCTGGGTATTGTGATATTCTCTCTCATGTAAGTCTAGCCTGGGTATTGTGATATTCTCTCTCATGTAAGTCTAGCCTGGGTATTGTGATATTCTCTCATGTAAGTCTAGCCTGGGTATTGTGATATTCTCTCTGATGTAAGTCTAGCCTGGGTATTGTGATATTCTCTCTGATGTAAGTCTAGCCTGGGTATTGTGATATTCTTCTGATGTAAGTCTAGCCTGGGTATTGTGATATTCTCTCTGATGTAAGTCTAGCCTGGGTATTGTGATATTCTCTCTCATGTAAGTCTAGCCTGGGTATTGTGATATTCTCAACTTATCATTTACGAGTGTCAGTGATCTATATCAATCACACTTCAGCTCTGATCACTGAATGACATAATAACAGATTTATTCCCATGTAATATTTACATTTGTTTATCCCCACTTGACGCAAACGAAGAAACAACACATGATGTGACAATAACAGGTGACGGTCTAATATTTTAACAGTTTTATTCCTAAAGATTATGAAAACATGATTAATATATTATATAGGAGGGGGTGAGCCTGAAGGTGTTATATAGCGCCTGGGGAATGTGAGGCTCATGTTCGATCCGAGGAAGGGCAGAGTGCATCACATCCCTTGAATCAAGAGCCCATCACCAGCAGCTGGCAGGAGCAGAGTTCATTACCATAATAAATGCATTATCGCTTTTTTTATACTGTTTTGCAATGAACTTGTATGTCCTCAAGGTATGGAAATATTACGAATATATTTATATAACTAATATTAATATGAAAAGCATCATGAATCATAATATATTTAAAAGAAATTCAATATTAATCAAGTTATAATGATCTTCACAGTGATTCCTCCTCATTGTATTACACTTCTTACAAACTATTTTTAATATCATCTAAAAATATTATTTCCATTGTTGTCACAAATGTATTTATTGAATAAACTTATTTTCTCATTATTACTTTCATCTTTATTAATATTTTGTAATGGTGATATCCATATAACCAGAGAGCTCAACACTTCCTTCGTGTTTAAATATATATATATATATATATATATGTAGTGCCGAATAGGTAAAGCTGGGGAATTAGGAAGAACTCCTTTAAAATTAATCCCTTTCTAAAATTTTCTCTTATACGTTTAGAGATATATATTTTTTCATTTATATTAATGTAAAAATTAATACTTTTCTACCAAAATAACCTTAGAAAACTTACCTAACCTTATTATATAAAGCGTAATTTAATTTAGCCTAATCCAACTAAATATATTTTAGACAAGTTTACAATAATTTAATAATAAACAAACACAATGACATATATTTTTTTTCGTTAGGTTCAGAAGGATTTTTGCGAAATTATTGCATGCACAAATTTTCGCTTGCCTTATTCGGCAAGAAGATTGTTTCTATTTGAGCCAAAATCGCAAGTTTTACCTATTCGGCTCGACATATATATATATATATATATATATATATATATATATATATATATATATATATATATATATATATATATATATATAGGTAGGTAGTAGGTTGGTAGACAGCAACCACCCAGGGAGATACTACCGTCCTGCCAGGTGACTGTGAAACAGAAACCTGAAACTGTTTTACATGATGGTAGGATTGCTGGTGTCTTTTTCTGTATCATAAACACGCTGGATAACAGGTATATCTAGCTACTTCTACTTACACTTTAGGTCACACTACACTTGCATACACATGCATATATATACATACACACATCTAGGTTTTTCTTCTTTTTCTTAATAGCTCTTGTTCTTTTTATTTTCTCTATTGTCCATGGGGAAGTGGAAAAGAATCTTTCCTCCGTAAGCAATGCGTGTCGTATGAGGCGACTAAGATGCCGGGAGCAATGGGCTAGTAACCCTTCTCCTGTACAAATCTACTAAAAACGAGAAGAAGAAAAACTTTATAAAACTAGGTTGTCTGAATGTGCGTGGATGTAGTGCGGATGATAAGAAAGAGATGATTGCCGATGTTATGAATGAAAAGAAGTTGGATGTCCTGGCCCTAAGCGAAACAAAGCTGAAGGGGTAGGCGAGTTTCAGTGGGGAGAAATAAATGGGATTAAGTCAGGAGTATCTGAGAGAGTTAGAGCTAAGGAAGGGTAGCAATAATGTTGAAGGATCAGTTATGGAAGGAAAAGAGGGAATATGAATGTGTAAATTCAAGGATTATGTGGATTAAAATAAGGGTCGGATGCGAAAAGTGGGTCATAATAAGCGTGTATGCACCTGGAGAAGAGAGGAGTGTAGAGAGAGAGAGAGATTTTGGGAGATGTTAAGCGAATGTATAGGAACTTTTGAACCAAATGAGAGAGTAATTGTGGTAGGGGACCTAAATGCTAAAGTGGGAGAAACATGCAGAGAGGGTGTAGTAGGTAAGTTTGGGGTGCCAGGTGTAAATGATAATTGGAGCCCTTTGATTGAACTTTGTATAGAAAGGGGTTTAGTTATAGGTAATACATATTTTAAGAAAAAGAGGATAAATAAGTATACAAGATATGATGTAGGGCGTAATGACAGTAGTTTGTTGGACTATGTATTGGTAGATAAAAGACTGTTGAGTAGACTTCAGGATGTACATGTTTATAGAGGGGCCACAAATATATCAGATCACTTTTAGTTATAGCTACAGTGGGAGTAAAGGTAGATGGGATACAAGGAAAATAGAATCAGTAAGTAAGAGAGAGGTGAAGGTTTATAAACTAAAAGAGGAGGCAGTTAGGGTAAGATATAAACAACTATTGGAGGATAGATGGGCTAGTGAGAGTGTAGGCAATGGGGTCGAAAATGTATGGGGTAGATTTAAAATGTAGTGTTAGAGTGTTCAGCAGAAGTTTGTGGTTACAGGCGAGTGGGTGCGGGAGGAAGAGGAGCGATTGGTGGAATGATGATGTAAAGAGAGTAGTAAGGGAAAAAGTTAGCATATGAGAGGTTTTTACAAAGTAGAAGTGATGCAAGGAGGGAAGAGTATATGGAGAGAAAAGATAGGTTAAAAGAGTGGTGAAGCAATGTAAAAAGAGAGCAGATGAGAGAGTGGGTGAGATGTTATCAGCAAATTTTGTTGAAAATAAGAAAAAGTTTTGGAATGAGATTAATAAGTTGAGGAAGCCTAGAGAACAAATGGATTTGACAGTTAAAAATAGGAGAGGAGAGTTATTAAATGGAGAGTTAGAGGTATCGGGAAGATGGAGAGAATATTTTGAGGAGTTGTTAAATGTTGATGAAGACAGGGAAGCTGTGATTTCGTGTGTAGGGCAAGGAGGAATAACATCTTGTAGGAGTGTGGAAGAGCCAGTTGTGGGTGTAGGGAAAGTTCGTGAGGCAGTGGGTAGAATGAAAGGGGTAAGGCAGCTGGGATTGATGGGATAAAGATAGAAATGTTAAAAGCAGGTGGGGATATAGTTTTGGAGTGGTTGGTGCTATTATTTAATAAATGTATGGAAGAGGGTAAGGTACCTAGGGATTGGCAGAGAGCGTGTATTGTTCCTTTGTATAAAGGCAAAGGGGACAAAAGAGAGTGCAAAAATTATAGGGAATAAGTCTGTTGAGTGTACCTGGTAAAGTGTATGGTAGAGTTATTATTGAAAGAATTAAGAGTAAGACAGAAAGCAGGATAGCAGATGAACAAGGGGGCTTTAGGAAAGGTAGGGGTGTGTAGACCAAGTGTTTACAGTGAAACATATAGGTGAACAGTATTTGGATAAGGGTAAAGATGTTTTTGTGGCATTTATGGATTTGGAAAAGGCGTATGATAGGGTAGATAGGGGGGCAATGTGGCAGATGTTGCAGGTGTATGGAATAGGAGGAAGGTTACTGAAAGCAGTGAAGAGTTTTTATGAGGATAGTGAGGCTCAGGTTAGAGTGTGTAGGAGGGAAGGGGACTATTTCCCAGTAAAAGTGGGCCTTAGACAAGGATGTGTGATGTCACCGTGGTTGTTCAATATATTTATAGATGGGGTTGTAAGAGAAGTGAATGTGAGGGTCTTGGCAAGAGGTGCTGGGCTAAAAGATAAAGAAGCAAATACAAAGTGGGAGTTGTCACAGTTGCTTTTTGCTGATGACACTGTGCTTTTGGGAGATTCTGAAGAGAAGTTGCAGAGGTTGGTGGATGAATTTGGTAGGGTGTGTAAAAGAAGAAAATTGAAAGTGAATATAGGAAAGAGTAAGGTGATGAGGATAACAAAAAGAATAGGTGACGAAAGATTGGATATCAGATTGGAGGGAGAGAGTATGGAGGAGGTGAATGTATTCAGATATTTGGGAGTGGACATGTCGGCGGATGGGTCTATGAAGGATGAGGTGAATCATAGAATTGATGAGGGGAAAAGGGTGAGTGGAGCACTTCGGAGTCTGTGGAGACAAAGAACCTTGTCCATGGAAGTAAAGAGGGGAATGTATGAGAGTATAGTTATACCAACGCTCTTATATGGGTGTGAAGCATGGGTGATGAATGTTGCAACGAGGAGAAGGCTGGAGGCAGTGGAGATGTCATGTCTGAGGTCAATGTGTGGTGTGAATATAATGCAGAGAATTCGGAGTTTGGAAATTAGGAGGAGGTGCGGGATTACCAAAACGATTGTCCAGAGAGCTGAGGAGGGGTTGTTGAGGTGGTTTGGACATGTAGAGAGAATGGAACGAGACAGAGTGACTTCGAGAGTGTATAAATCTGTAGTGGAGGGAAGGCGGGGTAGGGGTCGGCCTAGGAAAGGTTGGAGGGAGGGGGTAAAGGAAGTTTTGTATGTGAGGGGCTTGGACTTCCAGCAAGCATGTGTGAGCGTATTTGATAGGAGTGAATGGAGGCATATGGTTTTTAATACTTGACGTGCTGTTGGAGTGTGAGCAAAGTAACATTTATGAAGGGATTCAAGGAAACCGGCAGGCCGGACTTGAGTTCTAGAGATGGGAAGTACAGTGCCGGCACTCTGAAGGAGGGGTGTTAATGTTGCAGTTTTATAACTGTAGTGTAAAGCACCCCTCTGGCAAGACAGTGATGGAGTGAATGATGATGAAAGTTTTTCTTTTTCGAGCCACCCTGCCTTGGTGGGAATCGGCCGATGTGTTAATAAAATATATATATATATATATATATATATATATATATATATATATATATATATATATATATATATATATATGTTCCAGCGACTCAGCGCTGCTGTTCAGAGGGGTAATGCCTGCTGTATTTTGGCACGCGCCCCAGCTCTGAGGAGCTGGATGAGATTTTCGCATTATAATCAGTGACAAACACGTAACAATATGTACTAGACATGTATCTCACACACCTCATGTACTGTATATGCCATCTTTATATCAACAATGTATCTCTTAAATCTTTTGTACCATTATATATATATATATATATATATATATATATATATATATATATATATATATATATATATATATGATGTAACTAGATAAATTTTTTTACGCCATAGGAAGGTTAGCATGAGTCACTACTGTGACTACAAATGCAGATCTTTACACACGATCTCACTGCAGCACGACTGTGGAATGCTCCAGCTCCAGCTTCTTCAAAGCTCTTATCAATGACTCGGAAAACCATAATAACATAACCAACGGACTGGGTTATGTTCTTATGAATTCAAACTTACAGCCAACCAGTCCCGAAACTACTGTATAGTAATATGCCTAGTTGGGTGAACCATGTTATGGTACAGTGGTTAGAGCAGAAGCCTGTTTGTTTTAGGACTGGCTTGCCATAGGTTCGAATCCATCCCGTTCCGTGAGATTTTTTACAACTGTGTTATTAAGATTTCTCGAGTCGTGTAATAACAGTAATTTCGTACTTTAAGAATATTACAGGGTTATATAATTATTTAATTTCAAGCAGACATTAATTTTTCTCTATGTTAACATAACATATAAAAAAATTAACTTTGCTCAAAGAGCTTTATTTTATTAATTTTAAGTACGAACTATTACAAATGTGAGAATTCGAAATTCCTTCCCTTAAAAGATAAAAGTAAACTAAAAAAATTCACAATAGGAGATTGTAAATTTAATGATGAGAAAAAAATAGTATTATTATTATCTATCTTCAAAAGTTATTAACCTGTGGTTATATGTATCATATTAATTGGCGCTATAGTCTCTTTCCTTGGAAGAAAATCTTATTACCTTCCTAATATAATAATGCAGGTGTCAGTTTTCCGAAGAGTAACTATATCCCCAATTACTTATCGTCAAAATCCAGGGCTAAAAACATATAGCCACATAGTGAAGGTAAATCAATCTCACTGGATACTATGGCACTGACTCGAGACTCATGAGTGCTTTTAGTCGTAAATACTTCTCAGTGCGTGCTGAGAAACTTTCTCCTTGATGGGAGCCTAGGGTCCTAGGCTATAAAAATGATCGCTTAACTAGCAAAGTTCCTTTATTTCCTTTAAAGTTTTGGGGAATTTATTTCCATGAGCTACATTTGGTAAAGCTCACAACTAACCCACGGACTGGAAATGAGATTGGATAGCATTTCGATGCTTCCTCACCCATCGTCAAGTCGCGATGGGCCGAAGCCTAGTCATGTTTAATCTCCATATTATGGCTTAGTTGTGTATTGTTCCAACCACGATACCGATTTGTATTCTACATTTTCATAATTAGACCACCTTCGTAGTGTTGATGTGTTAGCACTTTAATTTCCAGCAGCAAACTTCCCAGTGAAGGTTCAACCACAACTAGGTGAGTACAACTAGATGAGTACAACTGGGTGAGTACAAGAAGCATACTGGTAATAAATTTCTGCTTCAGTAGGGTTTTCGTCTAGACAGAGTGCAAGTTAGAGACAAATGGTCAGCTGCACCCTTGCTGTTTTTCTCTACAACACAGGTCTCGTCAGGTCTAGTTCTTTCTATAACACGGGTTTCGAGAGGTCTGGTTTTGTCTATAACACGGGCCTCGTCAGGTCTGGTTCTTTCTACAAAGGAGTCTCGTCAGGACTGGTTCTTTCTATAACACGGGTCTCGTCAGGTCTAGGTCTTTCTACAACACTGGTTTCGTCAGGTCTAGTTCTTTCTACAACACAGGTCTCGTCAGGTCTGGTTCTTTCTACAACACGGGTCTCGTCAGGTCTGGTTCTTTCTACAACACGGGTCTAGTCAGGTCTGGTTCTCTCTACAACACAGGTCTAGTCAGGTATGATTCTTTCTACAACATAGGCCTCGTCAGTTCTGGTTCTTTCTACAACACAGATCTCGTCAGTTTTTTTTCTGCAAACACTGGTCTGCAGGTTTGCTACTTTCTGCAACAATGGTCTAACCAAATCTAACAAAAATGAAGACACTGTGAAGTCATTCACACACTCATTAGCAATACTTGCAAAAGTTGTTTTTTTCATGAGGTGAATACACACTGCTGGGGGAGGATCTTATAGTTATGTTGGCGAGTACATGAGCTTGGAGACTGTACACACAATGTCTGTTGAGCCTGTGGCTATGGTGGCGAGTATACGAACTGAGGAGGCTGAGCATATAATGATGGGTGAGCTCATGACCGTAATGAGGCGACTATAGCCCCCCTCCCCCAGTTCCTGCCCGACGCCCACTGTCTGCCCCCAGAGTAAATATTTAGTGGAAAGAGATAATTGGTTGCCTGCTCTTCCTCCTCGGCCCGCCACCCGCGCTGCCTGCTCCTCTGCTTCTGTCTGTCTTCTCGCCACTTACCTCAGTCTCTCTCTGTGCCTGTCTATTTTTGATCCCGTAAGTGTACAGATTTTTGGAATGTCATTGTTTTGCCCAGAGTTGCTTGTAAACATTTAAATAACTTTCTTTTTATCAGAAATTTTTATTACATCCTCAATGCATGCAAGTTTATGCTTAGACTGATATAGGCCTTATCGTCACGACTGACGTCTCTGGGACACAGCAGCTGCAACAGCAGTTCCTCGTGCAGAGCTGTAGTTGCTGTTTTGATGCCTCGCTGCTGTTCCCTCACGACTTGTTTTGATCATATGCCATCGTGTCTCGTGAGTTTACTCTCTCGTTACGCCATTTCTCGTTCATCACTGAAACCAATTTCAGTACCGATTTCTCGTTTTTTTCCCTCGCAGCTCCTCATTAGCCATTGACCTCCACACTTTCCCTTCCTGGCAAGTTTATGGTGCAACATCCATAGTGAGGGTAGTAATGATGGCAACTTTTCCCATCCCTCGCTCCTCCAGCTTGCCCTCTCTTCTCTCCTCTAGCCTGCTCCCTCTCCTCCTCCCCCATTGCCCTTCTCCAGCCTGCCTTCATGTCCTTCCCCCGCATGGTTCCCTGCCCTCCTTCGACCTCTTCATCTGAATGCTTATCCTCTATCATTTCTTAATATATGTTTTATTAGTGATTAAAAATACAACTCTTTCTAAGACTAGAAATATGTTTTAAATTCTTCTCCGTAGAGACGGATTTAAGGCATATTACTCTTTCAAAAGAGTAGGAACTTTACTTGCTCTTAGTAACGATCTCTAATACAGGAGGGCCCAACTTAGGTTAGGTTCCGGGCTGCTGCTGTAGAATGAAAATCGCTGTAAAGTGAAACAAGGCCTTTTTAAATTTTCAATTGCTTTTATAAGCCTAACAACATGTATACACTGTGGAAATAAATGGTATAAAATACCGACACAATGGAAAAATAAACACATAAGCAGTATAATGTGATCCTTTATTGACAACGTTTCGCCCACGCAGTGGGCTTTATCGAGTCACAGACAGATCTACCTAGAAAATGAGCAACATGGAGATATATATAGGGTACAGTCAGGTGGAGAATGCTGGGTCAGGTGGAGAAAGCTGCATGTGACATGCAGTGTTTATTTTTCCATGTATACACTGTCATATATTAAGTGAGCAATAGAGCTAGGCCTAAAAAATGCATATACAGTATGCACATTACTTACCCTAAAATGGTTTCTTCCTTAGCTTATAGTGAGTGGTGAATGTATTTATTGTATTAAGTCTGAATAAATGGACAATGGGTATAATTGAAAAATCGCTGCATTAGGGAAGCGCCGTAAGGCACACTACTACCTTGCATAGTGATGGTAAGGGAACAAGATGCCTACTTTGTGGCACTATAACAAAGAAGAACAAATCAGGAGCAACAGACCCATGAACTCCCATGGTATGAGTCAGACAAAAAAATTAACATTACCAAATCAAACTTGACAGGTATCACTCGTTTCAGAAAATTGAAAAACGATTTCATTCTACGGAAGTTGAATATTTTGTCTTGTTTTCCGAGTAGAAAACACGTAATTTACTTGTAATTAATAGTAATACAGCAAAAACATTTTTATATACTGTAACTACTTGCCTAGTTATCGCAATTACTATAAGCACCGGCTTCATTTGTTCCTATGTCTCCCACGTTATTCTATTTTTTTCATCTCTGTGTTACTCTATCTTTTTATTCTATTTTCTTAAAGCCTCATATTACAGTTTCATCTTCGTAAGAAAAACTTTCATTTTGTGAAGGAAATAGCAAAGTACGAAGTCCAGTGTCTGGCTGTCCAGATGAATCAATGACTCTTAATACGAGAGAGATTAGAACGAGAATCACTTGATAATTTTTGATGATTGGATTTTGGACTCATGCATACTGATTGGGAATTGATTCAGTCTTTTCTGACGAATTGCTCGGAGAATATAACACAATATTAGGTGGAAAAAATTTCACAGGATATTGTAGAGTTGTTAAGGGCGATTATATTGTGCTTTCTGAATATATCAGCAGTGTGTTGCTACCCTACTTTCTGTGATAGTTACATAGTGGGAACCAAAGCTAGCTATGTTTCCTTGCCGCATTCCATCACACTGGACGGGCTCCTTACATCAAATAATGAAATCTGAGTCTGAACTGAGAGACTTAAGTAAGGACAATGAGGATATCCTAGCATTCCAAAACGGGGTCAGCAGGTATGGCCCCTTCCCTGGTGTTACCTGGGAATTTCTGGGGCGTGTGCCGAGTATGTCATCTTTTATTCGGTGATCACATGCAACCACACATCCTGCATTCCACCAATAATCAGCTAAAAGCCCGGTGGTTTATTGCTGGTGTGAGTGAAGTGGGTCCCAGCACACATTGAGGAATAACTACCATTTGTAAAATTAACCAATCAGAAAGAGGGGGTGGGATCCAAGCCAACTTTCCTTGAAGCTAGAAATCGCCTCTGATGTCAATCCCTCGCCTGCTTTCAAATGATTAACATGTACTAAGAGTTCTGTCTTTTGTATTGGTGTATAATCTGTAGCCAGTGAGAATGTTGTCTCTCTCATTTATAAAACCCATTTACATCACAATATCTGCCAAGATATCTGCCTTCAAAAAGTTATTTTTGGTGTATTCTTTTGTTTTTAACATTCATCTATTGATTTATTCCTTGATGACATTCTTTTTTTACTGCCAGGTACAACAGTCTGTACGACAGTACCTGACTGTAATTCTGTTCATAATAATTATCAGGTCTTAAGATAGCCTATCCCACACACAGGGAAATGAAATTTAAAAAGTTATCATCATATTCATCATAATTATTAATCATCATCGGTCATCAATCATCATCATCAAGCATCATCATAGCAATGAAAAGAAATTCTGCAAGAAAGATGAGAGGAGAAAGCCTTCCATGTTGGCAAAGGGCTCTTGATCCAAGAAATTGAAACTAGCCTTCACTTAGAACAAACCTGATTACTTCCAGTGTAGATCTAGCTCTTTATATAAATATAAAAATAATTAGAAAGTTACATAGGAAAAAACAGCTCTGCAAAATATCTACTGAGCCATACTGTAAGGCTCATTCATGTCATCCAGACCTTCCCACCAGTGCACCTCTTCATCCCACCATTTAAATATCTTGCTATATACACAACCACCTACAGCAACCACCTACAGCAACCACCTACATTAATGATCTACCGTAACAGCAAACTACTACAAGAAGAGCCAATACAAGTATAATGTTTGTATTCGTATTGCTATCAAGATAATGTAATATGATTTACTGAGAACTGCCACCGAATGGCTGCAATATCAACACTCGCTGTATCCATGAGTTACTCACCAACCTTGTACAACTGACACTCACCATCTGGAAAATGTTAATGTTAATATCCGTCAACTTATTAAAAGTGGTTTATATCGACCAGGTTTTTTTTGTGCCAACGTACGGCGGACGGAAATTAATCGAGAATACGTCCAGAGTTTCCTGTACAGACGATGAAATTGTGTACGCGATGCGTGGTTAGTGTGTAAAGGTTCACGATCTGTTTGCAAAACTGCACTCCACCTCTTTTATCCCATTCCCCCCTCTCTCCGTTATCTCTTTTCCCCCTTTCATCTTTATCTGTTCCCCCCCTCCTCTTTTTCCTTATCTCTTTCAACTCTGTCGCGAAGCTATGAATTTCGCTTACCGGGTTTAGCGCTTATCCTGGAGATATTATGAACGTATAAGGGATGAATGTGTTGTCGTTTTGTTAGTAATACCTGTTTAATCTCTCTCTCTCTCTCTCTCTCTCTCTCTCTCTCTCTCTCTCTCTCTCTCTCTCTCTCTCTCTCTCTTTAACTGTAGCATAAAAGACCTGCAGACGGGTTATGCAAACTTAAATATGGTCAGGTCATGACATTTTAGATTTAGTCACACATGGCCATGTTTTCTCACCTTAATCTTACTCAAGTCTGATATTGCTATACCATTTAGAGACGGTCAGAACCTGTCTAGCTACTTCGTATGTGACCATTTTAGGTCACACTGCGTCAAAGGTCATTTCATGGTCGACTGACTTGGATCACTCCAAGTCAAGCCACTTCAGAAAGAAAGTTGGTTGTTAATCTCTATCTGGGTCATAAATTAGAAAGCCCAGTCATTGACTGGATGAGTCATTCGCTCACTTGCTTACTAACCTAACTCGTTAACTCGAGGGTGATAATATTATTTTCCCTACCAGTTCGCTGCTTGGTTATGGCCTGCTGCTCGCTACTCGGCGCTCAACATCTGATATCGCTACGGCGATGACACGGACGTTCGGAGAGCAAAAATCGGCGATCACTGGTCAAACCACTGTTCGTCAGACGACCATTCATCAAACGACTGTTCGTCAGACGACCATTCATCAAACAACTGTTCGTCAGACGACCATTCATCAAACGACTGTTCGTCAGACGACCATTCATCAAACCACTGTTCGTCAGACGACCATTCATCAAACCACTGTTCGTCAGACGACCATTCATCAAACGACTGTTCGTCATACCACTTTCATTAACCTCCATTCGTCAACCCCACAAACAAGAGAGAACCCGCAATAATGGATTCAAATTGGATAAGTTTAGATTTAGATAGGATATAGGAAAATATTGGTTTGGAAATAGGGTAGTTGATGAGTGGAACAGTCTGCCTAGTAGGGTCATTGAAGCTAGGACCTTGGGTAGTTTCAAATTTAGGTTGGATAAATTCATGAGTGAGAGGGGTTGGATTTGAGTGGGACTCGCACTTGAGTTAATAGAATCTTCAAAGCTTATTTCTTGGGTAGAATTGAAAATTAGGTTGGGCAATTATTCTGTTAGTGGGATGGATTGTGAAGGACCTGCATAGTATGGGCCAACAGGCCTGCTGCAGTGTTCCTCCTTTCTTATGTTCTTATGTTCTTATGTTCAGTGTTATACTAGCGAGAATCAAGTCCAACGAGAATCAAGTCCAGCTCGTGACAGCGCTTCTCAGCCAACGATCGGCCGGTGTTGTTGATTCCCTTAATCTCTATGTACAGTTTGCTTCTATCATTTCTTCACGAGTTTCGTAATCTTATTTACTGACCTTAAACTGAATACGTATTTACTAACATCTCTGTGGGTTACAATTACTTCTGGCAGCCTGACACATACACAGATGATCATTCCAAATGTTGAGAATGTGGTCAGGATTATGGCCACTTTCTAAGAACATAAGAACATAAGAATGGAGGAACACTGCAGAAGGCCTACTGGCCCATACAAGGCAGGTCCTTATCAAAACCACCACTACCTAAGAATTTATTCCCGTACTCACGACACCAATCAAACCCAGCCCCTCCCACTCATATATTTGTCCAATCTCTTTTTAAAGCCACCCAAGGTCCTAGCCTCTATCACAGTACTCGGAAGATTGTTCCACGCATCTACAACTCTGTTCGAAAACCAGTACTTCAGTTTTCTGAACACTATACATGCTGCCCAAATAACATTTATCCCATATAAAGAAATTAGATCGAATAGAAATGACCCAAAATGGATGAATAATAGGCTCAAATATCTTTTAGGGCAGAAGAAAGGAATTTATAGGCGTATCAAAAGAGGTGAGGGTCATCTTATGAGTCAGTATATTGACATTAAGAGGGACGTTAAAAATGGGATAAGAAAAGCTAAACGGGACTACGAAATTAAAGTTGCTAGGGATTCGAAAACTAACCCAAAAAGTTTTTTCCAGGTGTATAGAACAAAAGTTAGAGATAAGATAGGTCCCTTAAAAATAATTATGGGTATGTAATAATATTGGTAGAATTCCGACAATATGTTAAGTAAAGGACACAATTGCACTAATGTGACATTTATTGTGGCAACGTTTCGCTCCAGGAGCTTTCTCAAGCCGTTACAAGCGATAAATGGACATAGTTGGTATATATATCGTCAAGGTGATGAAAACACTAGTGGTGTTAGAATAGTAGTGATATAAGTAGTATTAGTAGTAGTAGTAGTAGTGTAGAAGTAAACAATAGTGTACAATCAATATGCACGTGAAAGGTGATAAAACAAATACTTGGGTAGTATAACAATAGGTTAGACAAATATTTCTGCTGGAGGTTGAAATATAAAGGCCAGTAGAGTGTTCCACATCTCGATGTGCTAAACTACAGGAGACTAGATGGTAGGTTTACTGTTTTCAGAGGATTCTTGCTAAGACTTCAGAGAGGGAAGTGCCTTTGTTTTGTTTAATTGTTAGAAACAGAGATAAGTCTGATTCAGCATTTTCGACTACGGAAATCAAAGAAACTAATTTCCGTAGTCGAAAATGCCTTGAATCAGCACTTATCTCTGTTTCTAACACAATTAAACAAAACAAAGGCAGCTTCACCATCTCTGAAGTCTTAGCAAGAATCCTCCTGAAAACAGTAAACCCTACCATCACATAGTCTCTCCTGTTAGTTTAGCACATCGTAGATGTGGAACACTCCTACTGGCCTTTATATTTCAACCTCAGCAGAAATATTTGTCTAAC
>WNWK01005060.1:77500-127802 GCA_009830355.1 Cherax destructor | reverse complement strand
ATAAATATGGAACAGGATGAAGTTGGAGCCATCTGTGGGCCAGCAATTTCATTTGATCAACTGAGTTTGTTTCGTTGATATCGTTATGTTGTACGAACATGATCCAGACTCTAGTCATCCTGGGAATAAATGATCTCAGATGATGTGATGTTCTGGAGAAGGTTACAGTCAGAGTGAAGTTGCTGTTTACTGCCCGTCTTGTGGTGTAGAAGCTCACTTCTCGTTGTCCGAGGAAGCCAAGTGTGGTACTTTGACAATATTGACCTTGTACATGTCAGTAAGGCCACGCACATCCATCCGGTGTTGAAGGCTCTGCTGAAATGATGGATCTGTCTAGGATGGGTCCAAGCGAGAGATGAGTCGTCTTGCTCTGTTATCTACTCTGTCAAGAAGTCGCAGATGAGACGGAGGGATGGCAATCAAGATAGTGGAGCCTACTCAGGGTGTGAGAGCTTGTGCATCATACAGAATCTTGCAATCTCTCTATTGTAAAGCAGATGCAAGATACGTCTAAGTGATGTAAGCTTCCTGGCTGCCTTGTTTGGATTTACAACGTGGTTCTTCTGGTCAGTATGCAGTCACTCACCCGAGGATATCAACTTCATCCCTTTTCTTCCCCTCACCTCCCTTCCTCATTCTCTCCTCTTTCCACACCTCGTTTCTTCTCTACTCTTATTCTCTTCTTGTAATCCTCTAAGCTTACCATCTCCTCATCTCTTTAATCTTTCATTCGTTAATTCCTTTAATATCCATTATTACCCTTCTGCTTTCCCTCCTCTGTTCCCCTTCCATCCTTTCTCCTCCTTCAGTTCCACTCTTTCCCCTCCTCCCCACTCTTCATCCTTCTTCTCTTCCTTTCCTCACTTATCTCACTCTTCTTATTTCCTCCTCTCTTCCCTTCCTATCCCTCTCGGCTCTTTCCTTTGCCTCCTTTATTCCTACCATTCCTCTCTTTCTCTCGTCTCCATCCCTCCTCCTTTCCGCTCTCTTTTCTCGTTTTCTTCCCTCCTTCTCTCGCTTTCTCTATCTTTTATCTTCCTCTCCTTCCCTCCTCTCTCTTCACTTTTACCTTCTCTCTTTTCAGTTCTCCTTACTCTTCTCTTTCCTTCTTCTGTCTTCTCTTCTCCCTTCCTGCTTCTCCTCTTCTTCTTTCACCTCTCTCTCTCTCTCTCTCTCTCTCTCTCTCTCTCTCTCTCTTCTTCTTCTTTCTCTCTCTCTCTCCTCTCTCTCTCTCTCTCTCTCTCTCTCTCTCTCTCCCTCTCTCTCTCTCTCTCTCTCTCTCTCTCTCTCTCTCTTCTCTCCCCCTCTCTCTCTCTCTCTCTCTCTCTCTCTCCTCTCTCTCTCCTCTCTCTCTCTCTCTCTCTCTCTCTCTCTCTCTCTCTCTCTCTCTCTCTCTCCCCCCTCTCTCTCTCTCTCTCTCTCTCTCTCTCTCTCTCTCTCTCTCTCTCTCTGGACCCATTTCTTCACCTTCGACATTTATGTCATTTTTATTTCATTCTTTTTGACCTCTAAATCTCCCCTTGACTTTCCATCTCATCTTCTATTCCTTCTCATTTTTTTATCATCCCTTATTCCTGTGGCTTCATTCTTTAGCATATTTTCTTCACCTAAAATTCCTCTCCGTTCCCTCTTCGCTGTTACAACTGTTCCTCGTATACCTGTTTTCCGCCTCTCGAACAACCCTGTCCACTATTTCAGTGCCTCTGAGTATGTATTGTGAGTTGTCATTTGTGTGTGTGTACTCACCTATTTGTGGTTGTAGGGTCGAGACTCAGCTCCTGACCCCGCCTCTTCACTGACCGCTACTGGGTCTTCTCCCCCCTGCTCCGTGTATGTGTGTGTGGGTGTGTGTGTGTGTACGTACTCACCTATTTGTACTCATCTATTTGTAGTTGCAGGGGTAGAGTCACAGCTCCTGGCCCAGCCTCTTCGCTATTCGCTACTAGGTCCATTCTCTCCATGCCCCATGAGCTTTATCGTATCTCTTCTTAAAGCTATGTATGAATCCTGCCTCCACTACATCACTCTCCAGATTATTTCACTTCCTGACAACTCTGTAAATGAGGAAATATTTCCAAACATCCCTATGACTCATTTGAGTCTTCAACTTTCAGTTGTGACCCCTTGTTGCTGTGTCCCATCTCTGAAACACTGTCCCTATACCCCGTGTTAATTCCTCTCAGTATTTTATGTGTCGTTATTATGTCCCCCATACTCCTCCTGTCCTCCAGTGTCGTCAGGTTGATTTTCCTTAGCCTCTCCTCATACGACATACCCCCCCTTAGCTCCGGAACTAGTCTTGTTGTAAACCTTTGCACTTTCTCTAATTTCTTGACGTGCTTGACCAGGTTTGGTTCCATACTAGTGCTGCATACTCCAATATAGGTATGACGTACACGGTGTACAGTGTCTTCAAATGACTCCTTACTCAAGTCTAGAAACGCTATTCTTAGGGTTACCAGGCGCCCGTATGCTGCAGCAGTTGTTTGGTTGATGTGCGTCTCGGGAGATGAGGTTGGCAGCTAGTCATTGGATTAGACTTGCAGCCTGTCCAGATTCCTTTGTATTCCTGCCTGACCCTCATTCATTTGAATTCCCAGCATTAGCTTCATCTGAAAAAAGGACACCTCTGAATTTATCCCTTCCGTCTTGTCGTTTACATATACCAGAAACAGCATCCTATCAGATATTCTTTGATCCATTGCAGTGCCTTTCCTGTTATTCCTACCTGCTCCTCTAGCTTTTGCACTAATCTTTATGCGGAACTGTATCGAAAGCCTTCTTACAGTCCAAGAAATGCAGTATCTCTCTTTTCCTGTCTTACCTCTGTCACATTGTAAAACCCTATTCCCTTTTGTGACACAGGATTTCCTTCCCCTGAAACCGTGCTGGTTATCGTGTATAAACTCATTCCTTTCTAGGTGCTCCACCACTCTTCTCTTTATAAGCTTCTCCATAACTTTGCATGCTATACATGTCAACACTGCTGTAGTTTAATGCTGCCTGTCTGTCTTTCTTAAAATTGGTACTACATTTGCTGTCTTCCACACTTCAGGCAGTTGCCCTTTGATAGATGTGTTGAAGTTTGTTAGTGGTACACACAGTGCCTCTGCTCCCCCCTCTCAGGACCCACAAGTAGGAGATGTCTGGTTCTACCGCCTCTTCACCACCTCCTCGGTTGTGTGTATTGAGTCCAGCACTTGTTGGTGACCTACCATTCAGGTTTGCTGGAGTCCCTTTTGTCTCCACTGAAAATACTTCTTTAAATCACATACTTCTTTGTCGTTTTTTGTGATCTCCTTCCTTCCATCCTCAGCCTGATTACTTGGTCCTTGACTGTTGCTTTTCTCCTGATGTGGCTGTACAACAACTTTCGGTCAGATTTAGCTTTCGATGCTATATCAGTCTCGTATTGCAGCTGAGCCTCTTTCCTTATCCACGCATATTCGTTTCTAGCTCTTCGACTAATCTCCTTATTTTCCTGGGTCCTTTGTCTTCTATACTGTGTGTGTGTGTGTGTGTGTGTGTGTGTTTTGATACATAAAGACTAATATTATTAGGCAAATCCTACATCAGTGAGAAATCTTGATAAGAGTATAAAGAAAATATATATTTATATAATCTTCTCAGTTGGAGAGCCTTTTCAGCAGGCTCTGATGTAGACAGTCTTTGATTTACAACTAAATATCTTGAGATTACATGAGAAATGCTGTGCGTGGGAAAAATTAAAGACAGAAGAAAACTAATTTTGTTCATTCTGGTGAGAAAATCTAAACTTTAGTACAGTTGATTTTCCTGCATAGAAAGATGAGATCTGTGTTGCAAGTGCATTTGCAACATTGTAAGTGCACTTGCAAGATTGTGAGTGCCACATTGTAGGTGGACTTTTAGTATTGGATGTGAACCTTCAGTACTGCAAGTGGCCTTACAGCATTATAGATATTAGTGGGTTACGACAGTGAAGATGATCTTGCATCATTGAAGGCACCCTTATAGCATTATAGGGCATTACCAGTTTTTAAGAGTATCCGCAACATTACAGGTGGAAATATATTGTAAGTGGTCTTATGGTATTGCAAGTAAACTTAAAACATTGTACTTAGCGATCACAAATCACTTAGCTTTAATATATCATGGAATTACCCAGGTAACTGCAATCAAGTCTCTGTTCCAGACTTTCGTGTTGCCGACTTCATGGGGCTGAGAAATTACCTAGGTGGGCTAAATTGGGATGACCTGACTATGGGTCAGGTAGGTGGTTTTGGTTGCCAATATGACGTTTTTCAGAGCGTAGTTCTAGCTGCCCAGTCAACCTTTGTTCCAAGTAGGAAATTAGATCTAACAAAAATGATCCTAAATGGATGAACAATAGATTAAAACATCTCATTGGTCAAAGAGAGGCATATATAGGCGTATCAAAAGAGGGGATGGACAGATAAGAAATCAATATTTTCAATTAAAGAGAGAAATAAAAAAGGAATAAGAAAAGCAAAAAGGGATTATGAGGCTAAGGTCGCAAGGGATTCGAAGACTAACCCAAAAGGGTTCTTTCAGGTATACAGAAGTAAGATTAGGGACAAGATAGGCCCACTTAAGAGTAACTCAGGACAAATCACGGACAGTGATAAGGATATGTGTGAAATTTTCAATACTTACTTCCTCTCAGTTTTTACTCAGGAAGATACTAGCGGAATTCCAGAAATAATAAATTATGTAGAACTGGAAGATAATAGACTATGCTCGATTGGGGTAACTAGTGACATGGTCCTCAGACAAATAGAGAAATTAAAACCTAACAAATCCCCAGGCCCTGATGAACTGTTTGCAAGAGTTTTAAAGGAATGTAAAGAGGAACTTAGCAAACCTTTGGCAAATCTTTTCAATATATCACTACAAACTGGCATAGTGCCAGACAAGTGGAAAAGGGCAAATGTAATACCTATTTACAAGGCAGGTGACAGGTCCTTAGCTTCGAACTATAGACCAATAAGCCTTACCTCCATAGTTGGTAAATTTATGGAATCAATAATTGCCGAGGCAATTCGTAGCCATCTTGAAAAGCATAAATTGATTAATGAATCTCAACACGGTTTTACTAAGGGGCGTTCCTGTCTTACGAATTTACTTTTTTCACTAAGGTGTTTGAGGAGGTAGATCATGGTAATGAATATGATATTGTGTATATGGACTTCAGTAAGGCTTTCGATAAAGTTCCACATCAGAGGCTACTGAGGAAACTTAAAGCACACGGAATAGGAGGAGAATTTTTTTTCCTGGGTAGAGGCATGGTTGACAAATAGGCGGCAGAGAGTTTGCATAAATGGAGAGAAATCAGAATGGGACACGTCTCAAGCGGTGTTCCTCAGGGGGCAGTTTTGGGCCCCCTGTTGTTTACAATTTACATAAACGACATAGATGAGGGAATAAATAGTAACATAAGTAAATTTGCTGATGACACCAAAATAGGTCGTCCAATTCATTCAAATGAGGACATTAGAGCACTCCAGGATGATTTGAATAGACTGATGCAGTGGTCGGAGAAGTGGCAGATGCAATTTAATGTAAATAAATGCAAAGTTCTAAATGTTGGGCAGGACAATAACCATGCCACATATAAGCTGAATAATGTAGATCTTATTACTTGTGATTGCGAGAAGGATTTAGGAGTTCTGGTTAGTAGTAATCTGAAGCCAAGACAACAGTGCATAAGTGTTCGCAATAAAGCTAACAGAATCCTTGGCTTCATATCAAGAAGTATAAATAATAGAAGTCCTCAGGTTGTTCTACAACTCTATATATCTTTGGTTAGGCCTCATTTAGATTATGCTGCACAGTTCTGGTCACCGTATTACAGAATGGATATAAATGCACTGGAAAACGTACAAAGGAGGATGACAAAGTTGATCCCATGTATCAGAAATCTTCCCTATGAGGATAGACTGAGGGCCCTGAATCTGCACTCTCTAGAAAGGCGTAGAATTAGGGGGGATATGATTGAGGTGTATAAATGGAAAACAGGAATAAATAAAGGGATGTAAATAGCGTGCTGAAAATATCCAGCCAAGACAGGACTCGCAGCAATGGTTTCAAGTTGGAAAAGTTCAGATTCAGGAAGGATATAGGAAAGCACTGGTTTGGTAATAGAGTTGTGGATGAGTGGAACAAACTCCCGAGTACCGTCATAGATGCTAAGACGTTGTGTAGTTTTAAAAATAGGTTAGATAAATACATGGGTGGGTGTGGATGGGTGTGAATTTGGACCTGACTAGCTTGTATTACCAGGTCAGTAGCTGTACTAATTCCTTAAGTGGAAGTGACCTGACCAGGTGGTCGGCTGACCAGGTGGTCAACTAGACAATTATATGAGTGGGTGCGGTTGGGTGTGAGTTGGTCCTGACTAGCCTGTGCTAGGTCAGATGCAGTGTTCCCTCCTTAAGTGAATGTAACCTGACCTGGCTGGGTCGGGGCTTAAGCCGTTGGAGATTTGGACCTGCCTCGCATGGGCCAGTAGGCCTGCTGCAGTGTTCCTTCTTTCTTATGTTCTTATGTTCTTATGTACACTTTACAATATGGCAGATGAATGTTTTAGCTGTCTATGACACTGCTGGTAAAGTGACTTTACCAACACTTGGGTTACATTAACCTATGAATTTTGTAAAGAAGAAAAATCTTGTTGCTGAATCACTTTGCCTTTCAAAGAGCGTTTTTTTTTTTTTTTTAGCTTGCGCGATCCAATATTCTTCATGGTATTTGAGAGATCTCAAAAATGTTCTGCATCTTTTCCAATTGATATGTCTGTTGGGTAACCTGGGAATCATAACAATTCAATCCACTAAGGATCTGATTTACTAAGCAAGTCTCAGTATGTCAAAATTATTTCTGACGTTTTAAAAATTGAGATTTCTACCTATGGAATTTTAAAATTGTGCTGCTTTTGTTTTTGACACCCTTAAAACCGTTTTTGCAAGCCTCTGACCACAACGCAAACTTTCCCAGGTTGATCTGAGAACTTTTAATCATCCATAGACTGAGTTTTCAATTAATTTATTCAATGCTTTCCTGTTTATGATATTTCACATCTTATTTACCTCGAGAGAGTTTCGGGGTCAACGCCCCGCGGCTCGCTCTGAGACCAGGCCTAGTGACAGCCGGTAGACGATTCCTGTTCGGACACAGCCCATGAGGACTGCTCCCAAACCAGGTCCGAATGACCAGGAGACTTGGTCGATTTCATGTTCAGTCAGGTTGTCAGTGCCGGCCACACAAGTACAATGCAGTCATCAAAGCCTGGTTGGCTGATCAGAAATTGTATTAAGGAATTTTTCACTTTTCCTCTTGAAGACCGTTGTTGGACCGTACTGAAAAAAATCTTCGGTCCTTTACACTTTTTTGGGTTATCTCTTACTACTGCAGAGAACAAAGAGGCACAATACCGTGACTGGAACAATACATAAATAACCCACACAAAGGAGAGAGAAGCTTACCACGACGTTTCGGTCCAAGTCGGACCGTAGCGTCGTTATAGGCTTCTCTTTCCTATGTGCGGGTTATTTGTGCACTACATACTAATTGCAATTCATCATCATCATCAGCAGCAGCAGCAGCATCCGAGGTATTCCCTAAAAAGATATGGTGGACTGACAGCTGTGGCATGCTACAAGTATATTTTATTTGGCGTATGTCACAGTCCCATATAGGCTGCCTCCCAACCAGCGAACCAGGTGCTAAGGATTTAATGATCAATAGGAACCCCATCTTTATATCAGTACCTTGGTTCATTGACCAATCACAGACAAGCCCACCAAAGCTGGGAAGCAATGTGGTTCACTTGTGAAGCGAGCGCTGGCAGACTTGTCTGGGCTGCTGGTCGTACACGGTGCATTCTCTGGCTCTTGCATTTTGCCTCCTTTGCTCACCATGTCGTACACTTACTCTTACATTACTGTACATATTGTAAATACCAGCTTATTTGGTGAGGAAAATACAAGTCATATACTTCTGTTGAGTTTTGTTCAAATTGCGGCAAAGTTTGTCTTCGATCGTAATAACAGCTGTCTGGGAAACTTTGAAAATCCAACATAAATGTTTACCCGTGTTAGCTCTGTAAGGAGATGATTCCTTCACTAATGTTTAACAATGAAATAAGCTAAGTCATAAAAGAAGAGCATAAGTCAACGTCCAGTGTCTCCATGGAAAAATAAACACATAAGAATATAATGTGATCCTTTATTGACAACGTTTCGCCCACGCAGTGGGCTTATGTGTTTATTTTGCCAGTGTCGGTATTTTATACCATTTATTCCCAGTGTCTCCATCGATGCCACGAGACCACAAGGTTCAGATAGTTTTTGCATCAGGTCAATCCAATCTACAAATTACACATTTGACATTAACAAAAATTCTTCAGGATGTAAAAGAATGGTTCAGAGAACCGACGAGTTGGTAAATTAGACACATATGCAACACTTGGGTATCTTTTATTGTTGCATATGTGTCTAATTTACCAAAAATTCTTCAGACTTCAGAAAGGAAGTAGACAACAATTCCGTGCATCTGAGCTGATTCCTGGAAGGAGATCATTTTTTTAAAGAAATATTGGTATTTTAAATATATTACATTCATGTTAAATCCTTGAGGAATGTAGAAAGCCCTTTTCGCAATGGAGAGAAAGCAGAGCAATATATAAAAAAAATAATCATTAACATTAGCTTCGCACATCATAAAACATATCTTTGAAAGGGAGATGAGACACCAAATTATTGAATATATTGAGACACATGAGCCACACATCCCTAATCAAAAAATAGATTTAGACTGGAAGATCTTTCCCATCATAACTATCATATCTACGCGACAAATTAGTTGATACTTTGAAAGGAAAACAAAACCTTGATCAATTTATACGGATATTTCAGAGGTATTTAACAAATTCTACGGTGGAGAAATTGTTAAATGAAATGATAACAGCTATAAGAGGGAAAATAGGGAAATGAATTTTCATATTTGTAACAACCATCTCAAAGAAGTTACTTGATGCTGGTGAGGGGTTCTTGATCTTGATCTAGGAATTTGGACCTATGCTCCAATTCCTTGAATTAAGCCTGATTGCTTTCCATTCCCCGAGGCCATGTGTGTTCTCCCCATGATTGTAAAAATAATAATTGTAACCAAAGTTCACAAAGCCTGGTAGAAATGAAAATAAAGTCAGGTCTTAAGCAAAGTTACAAGTTTGTTATCCCAAGAGACGATCCTACCGCCTTTACTCTCTCATTGTCAGTGCAGACACAGGTAAGAGCATTAACAACAGCTTCTTATCTTTACCAGATAATACCCAACGGCTTTAGCAACATAGATGAATCCCTTGCCAATAAACTTCTTCATCGTTATTCTACATAGCAATAACCCTACTTGCCAATTCCGGGCAGGTCCTTCTCAAATCCAGCCTCTTCTCAGCATTCCCCACCTGACCCTTCACGTCACTATGCTTCCATATATATACTCATGTACTCTGCTCAGGTAGATCTGATTGTGATTGATAAAGCCCACTATGTGGGCTTTAAATTTGTAAGCATGAACGGCCCCTCGTGAATCCATGCTTAGTGTCTTGAATCAAATTATGGTTATCAAGGTGGCTTCTTATAATGCTGGTAATAACTGACTCTAGTAATATGCCTACAATTGAGGTCAGGCTTAGGAACATAAGAATGGATGAACACTGCAGAAGGCCTACTGGCCCATACAAGACGTAACAACTTATCCCTGATTTAAAATTAGGAATTACATTGGCCATCTTTCACATATCACACACAATACCTGTTTGAAGAGATATTTTGGTAAATTAGACACATATGCAACACATACCAACTCGTCGGTTCTCTGAACCATTCATTCAAGATATATTTTTAAAAGGTTATTTAATGGTTCACGAAATTCAATTTTGCACTCCTTCAAAAAAGTTTCATCATGGCCTGAGGAATTATTTTGCTTTAATAGGTCGACCTGTTTGATATCCATAGTGACTATGATATTGCATCAATTACTTTCCAAAAGTCCACTATAATAATTAATTACTGAACGTCGCTTGTGTCTTGTTGAGTGAAGACCGATAAGAAATAATTGCTAATAACCTAACACATTTCTTTCTCATCTTCAGTAAGCTGTCCAGAATTAATTTCAAGTTGACTTAACCTTTATTTATTGTTAGTTATAAATGCTTGGAAAATGCTTTTCGGATTAGTATTCGAATCCTTAACTTCATAATCTTATTTACTTTTTATCACATTTTTAAAATCTCTTTTGTTGTGAATATTTAAATTCCGAGATTAACCTCACCTCTTTTGACATATTTATAAATTTTCTTTTCCCTACAAAATGTTTGAGCCTCCTGCTCATCTATTTCGGCTCATTTCTATTCGATCTTATTTCTAAGGAATAAATGTTCTTTGGGTAGCGTGTATAGTGTTAAGAAAACTGTCATATTGATAGTTCTCTTCGTTACCAGAATCCACACATGTGTTATCTAAGCCCATTATCTGCTAAACAAAATCTTGGTTCCCCATTCACTGAGTTATCTTTAATAACATATTTCCAGTCAATGTTAATTATAATCGATTTATGGTTGATCGTGCCAGGTTCCTCTGTAATCTCCAGATTATTAACAAGGATTTCCTTGTTGAACAGAACAAAATCAAACAGGTTATTTTTCCTCGGTGGTTCTGTTTCAAAACTTTTTAAAAACAGCCTTGAATAATCTCTAGGAAGACGTTTGTCAATGAATTCCAACCAATTTGACTAAAGTTAAAGTCTCCTAGAATCACTACGTTATCGTGCCTTGAAGCCTTAGCAGTTTCCTCCCAAAGTGGTCTCTCTTGGTCCCTTTCCAAGTCTTGGGGACGCTGTATCACGCTTAAAATAAATTTTTCATGCCCCTTAAATTCGACTCGGACTCTGAGTGTTCCTTCAGTCTTTACACCGGCGTTTATGCAGTAATTGAATTTTCTCTGACATATAGTGTCACCTCCCTTCCTGTTATTTCTATCAACGTAAAAACAACAACCCGTTTAATGTGGCATTCGGCAAACACGTCCTAAGTCTCCAAATTAATCCATGGCTCAGGTATTGCAAATACTACGCATTTCAGTATTGCTCGCACATCCAATTAATTTCACTTTCTCCATCTTGTTTCTAGCGCTACGAATATTTGTGTTATAAATATTTGGGAAGCTCTCTAATTTATTTTTTGTACTCATAAACGCTCCTCCACCTCCACCTAATACCATCGAATTTCCAGTATTAATCCTTAATCCTACCTCCTTCCGTCTGCAACTGACATCCTATACGCAACATTATCATAACCTGATAATTCAAACTACCTACTGCTATTATACCATGTTTCATTATTTTCCCTCAAAATCCATAGCTAATGCCTCAACCCAAGCTCTAGATAAATGAATGCCATCCCTGGCATACATGTCATTTCTGCCCTAGAAGTGGTTCCAATTGTCAATGAATGGTATCGCAGCATCCTAAGAGTGTTTGTCCAGCCAGAAATTAATACTAATTGAACTGCAAAACCATTCACTTCCTACTCGTCTTTTCGGGAAAATTCACGTATTATAGCATACCTTTCTTCCAAATTATGACTGTTGCTGTCGTATACTGGTCAACATGGTAGACCTTAAAGGTCTACCATGTCGACATATCCTATGATTTGTCTTATTTCGAAATATTTGCTTGAGGTATTTTGTCTTTTATCAGTTTGAGGTCTTGTATAACTCAACATCTTCCTCGACAAAGATTGCTGACGCTCCCACTCCTTCCCTAGACAGATGCGTCTCATCTCTTACATGTTTGCCATAGAAATTATCCCAGGAGTCCAAAAAAATGGCTTAGAAGTTATTTGCATTACTTTTCTAGGAGTAGTTTACATCAATTGCCATTTATATCCATTCTGAGCCTACTTCTTTTCTAGACAAAGCGAAACACATGATCGGGATCCCTGTTTTAGGCCTCGTTACCGTAGGTAACGAGGTAACCGTAGGTTACCGTAGGTAACGAGGCCTAAAAAAAAAACGAAAACTCAATAGGAGAGCCTCAAACCTTGAAAAAAAAAGTTTCTAATTATTCGACGAAGGAGTAGACTGAAATTGAAATGTATAGGAGCAAATCTGTATTTTAAGTGCAAAATGGTGTTTTTTTTATTTCCATTAAATCACGTTAAATAATATTCAGTTTACCTCTTCTGAACGACTTTAGTATTTATTAGCTGATGTATCTGAGGGCCAGGATAGTACCCATTAAGTTTCAGTGTTTATTGGCTGATGTATCTGAGGGCCAGGAAAGTACCCATTAAGTTTCAGTGTTTATTGGCTGATGTATCTGAGGGCCAGGAAAGTACCCATTAAGTTTCAGTGTTTATTGGCTGATGTATCTGAGGGCCAGGATAGTACCCATTAAGTTTCGTTTGCTGCTGCCAAATTAATTGTAGTAAAAAAATTAAAAATATAATAGAATATGTGCCAAAACTGGAGTGTGACTTATTTCAGTCACACAGTGACTGAAATACACCTAGTTAAATCTATAACCGTGCTGTACCTAACTAGAAGCTCCTGCTTCCTGTCCTTTGCAATAACATCACCCATCACTGAGGCAGAAAATAGGTTTGTTACCCTTACTTGACACGATATTACCTAACCAGTTGGCCATGTCTGCTAACACCAGTTCCAGGGAAACACTATCTCACCCTCCCGTCCCTGTTACAGAAGGCTCGTTCAATATATCTAATTTGTGAGTTGCTCACCATTAGAACAGTTTTACCTATTTTGGTAGAAATGTAATAGTACCTTTCTCCACGTTGACGACTTATGTAATTACATTAGTGCTGGAGAACATGAAAACTATTCATTACTTTCAAGTTTGATTCTATAACCTTCCTCGGTTTGATATTTTCCTATAGAGACAACCATTTCCCATTTGTTAGTGCTTCCAATCTCCTCGTTGCTGGTATCTTGTTTCCGTTCTCTATTCCCAATTAACTCACACTCATCGTTAAACTTATTCAAGCAATTTTTTTAATTTCTTGTGAATTCTTATTTTCCTCCTTAAAAAGTAGAGTCCCCATTTTTAAGACCTTAAGAAATAGTACGTCTTCTATTATGACCTTTGGCTCTTACTCTAGAACCTCTTCTGTTATGACCTTTGGCTCTTACTCTAGAACCTCTCCTATTATGACCTTTGGCTCTTACTCTAGAACCTCTTCTATTATGACCTTTGGCTTTTACTCTAGAACCTCTTCTATTATGACCTTTGGCTCTTACTCTAGAATCTCTTCTATTATGACCTTTGGCTCTTACTCTAAAATGCTACAAAGGCAAGTTGGGACTTTAACACACCACGCTGACCTCTGACGTAACAACTGCAGGACAGGTTGAATGACCTCCTGTGACCACTGACTGCTGTATTTATTGTTGAAATTGAATTTATTGAATATTCCTTCATGAGTTACTGTTTTGGGCCGCCCAGGTCCAATGTGTATGCAAATCTGAACTTCTATTTAAGTCGTAGTCCAAGTTTGATGTGTTTGACATCTGCATGTTTCATGCCAGATCCTAGTGAATATTCTGGTCAGTTCCACTGTTTGCTAGTGTAAGACGACTTTATCAAAGAGTCCAAATAATTCATTTGAATATGACTGGTCATCCAAACTCCATCTTGGGACCGTTTGTGTCATTAAAACAATTCCCACATTCTTCCATTTAGTTATATTCAACCGAAATCAATAAACAACACGATGCCAACAGGATACCAACATTGCATTTGACTTGGTGAGGAGTCCACTAATAAAAGAGATTTTGTTGTTGCTTGCTTTAAAATCTAGTATGTATGCGAAAAACAATAGATATATTATTTGTTGTTATGCTGGGGTTTGTTCGTTGTTTGGCTTTAATATATGTAGCTTTGATGTGCCAGCCATTGGTTTTGTTGCAAATCCAGCATTGCACCATTGCCTGCAATTCTTTTTCAGTTCCTGGCACTTAAAATTTCTACGTTGTTGTGTCTCTTTAGTTGTAAATGCGATGGTTAGTTTGATGTGAGAGTGACTTGAATCTTCTGGATTCTATTGAGGTGATACGCAGGTCACTTTGTGTTTATCTGTGAATCATGTTCAATGGCGTATAAAACATTTTTGGATAAAAGTATTTGTTGGAGGTGGAGCAACATAAGATTTTAGTAAAGAAATCTCGGCATTTTTGTGGGTATTAAAATATGGTTCCAAATCATGAAGCTGAACTCTTCTCCAGAGGGACTGACCACATCAAATACTATTTCTCCAAAGTTGATGGACTTATTACACATCTTTATTTACTACACCTGCTGCCTCGGTATTTGACTGAAGAAGCCTATTGTGTAGGCGAAACGTTTCAACAGCTAGGATACCCAACTGTTGCACATGTGTCTTACACATCAATAGCATCCTTCAACCACAGTAACTTGGCAGCAGATGTAAACATCTAAAAATATCCCAGAATGCTGGAGTGGGTGAACGAAATATAACTGGAACCTTTACGCACTTACAAAACACTAAAAATGTAAAACATTTTAAACAGGTAAGGACACACATTAATGAGTTTTGAGACTCTCTGACCGCGGGTTCAAACCCCACCCGTGGTATGTTTTTTTTTTTTTTAATGGTAAACTGTGACTGTGATATTGCTCCCATAGAAACAATGTTATAAGGTTGATTTTGTTGATGTCGTTGCTGTTCTAACACGTCAGGATGGTGAGTGTACACAGCGGTGACGGGCGTCCTATCCTCTTGAATGCCTTCGTTTCTAACAGCAAATGCATCTAAGATTTCTCCTTCCTTCCTCTACTTCTTAAACTTTAGTCTCTCTCCAGAGACTAAAGTTTAAGAAACACCTCTGCAAGTTGGGTAGTGGAAGTTGGTGTACGATACTGACGTGAGGGATTACGTAAACTCTTCATCTGTGAAGGTGAAGAAATTAGGTCTACTCTTTTCTGTATGAACTTTCGTTTGTAGAATCTCAAGAGTTTCCTTGTTAGTATTAGCTATGGTAGTTATGCTAGACACTTCAGAACAAGGACGGTCTTTCATATATTCCTGAACATTTAAAGGTAAACACTTAAAATTCCTTATTCAGAATGACCTCGAATAACTCAGTTAGAGTGAGCCTCGCTATCTAAAGAAGACAACTTTGCTACTTTTAAACAAATTCTACATAGATGTGACCTTGCTGCCTCAGTGTATGAACGCACGCTGAGAGCTTTAAGTAAGTGGTACATTATCAAAAACAGCTTCCATGACTTTATCATAATCAGTGATGCTGTAAACTCCCGAGTTTTACCAGTTAAAGGAGTGTGTAACAAGGCAACACACAAGTCTGTTTAAAGAAAATGCTTGCTTCTCAAACATATCAAAAAAGTGTCTAGATTGTGTTCCAGGACACAAGAAACTAAATATGCTTGATATGTATAGTGTTGCTGAGTAATAGCCTTAGATCTTTGATGCCTTATTTCTTCTCTATCCTTTCTCCTCCTCATTTAAAAGACATTGGGTGGTTGTACACTCCATCTGTAACTTAAATAGTCTATCCTGTATTCGTTAGAGTCAGGTATGTGGCAGGATATTGTTCACCAGTCTCAGTATTTAGACTCCGCTGAGGACCTGGGTACTGAGGAGGATCCATCCTGACAGGGGCAGGCAACCGTTTTTGCAAGCCTCTGACCACAACGCAAACTTTCCCAGGTTGATCTGAGAACTTTTAATCATCCATAGACTGAGTTTTCAATTAATTTATTCAATGCTTTCCTGTTTATGATATTTCACATCTTATTTACCTCGAGAGAGTTTCGGGGGTCAACGCCCCCGCGGCTCGCTCTGAGACCAGGCCTAGTGACAGCCGGTAGACGATTCCTGTTCGGACACAGCCCATGAGGACTGCTCCCAAACCAGGTCCGAATGACCAGGAGACTTGGTCGATTTCATGTTCAGTCAGGTTGTCAGTGCCGGCCACACAAGTACAATGCAGTCATCAAAGCCTGGTTGGCTGATCAGAAATTGTATTAAGGAATTTTTCACTTTTCCTCTTGAAGACCGTTGTTGGACCGTACTGAAAAAATCTTCGGTCCTTTACACTTTTGGGTTATCTCTTACTACTGCAGAGAACAAAGAGGCACAATACCGTGACTGGAACAATACATAAATAACCCACACAAAGGAGAGAGAAGCTTACCACGACGTTTCGGTCCAAGTCGGACCGTAGCGTCGTTATAGGCTTCTCTTTCCTATGTGCGGGTTATTTGTGCACTACATACTAATTGCAATTCATCATCATCATCAGCAGCAGCAGCAGCATCCGAGGTATTCCCTAAAAAGATATGGTGGACTGACAGCTGTGGCATGCTACAAGTATATTTTATTTGGCGTATGTCACAGTCCCATATAGGCTGCCTCCCAACCAGCGAACCAGGTGCTAAGGATTTAATGATCAATAGGAACCCCATCTTTATATCAGTACCTTGGTTCATTGACCAATCACAGACAAGCCCACCAAAGCTGGGAAGCAATGTGGTTCACTTGTGAAGCGAGCGCTGGCAGACTTGTCTGGGCTGCTGGTCGTACACGGTGCATTCTCTGGCTCTTGCATTTTGCCTCCTTTGCTCACCATGTCGTACACTTACTCTTACATTACTGTACATATTGTAAATACCAGCTTATTTGGTGAGGAAAATACAAGTCATATACTTCTGTTGAGTTTTGTTCAAATTGCGGCAAAGTTTGTCTTCGATCGTAATAACAGCTGTCTGGGAAACTTTGAAAATCCAACATAAATGTTTACCCGTGTTAGCTCTGTAAGGAGATGATTCCTTCACTAATGTTTAACAATGAAATAAGCTAAGTCATAAAGAAGAGCATAAGTCAACGTCCAGTGTCTCCATGGAAAAATAAACACATAAGAATATAATGTGATCCTTTATTGACAACGTTTCGCCCACGCAGTAGCTTATGTGTTTATTTTGCCAGTGTCGGTATTTTATACCATTTATTCCCAGTGTCTCCATCGATGCCACGAGACCACAAGGTTCAGATAGTTTTTGCATCAGGTCAATCCAATCTACAAATTACACATTTGACATTAACAAAAATTCTTCAGGATGTAAAAGAATGGTTCAGAGAACCGACGAGTTGGTAAATTAGACACATATGCAACACTTGGGTATCTTTTATTGTTGCATATGTGTCTAATTTACAAAATCTTCAGACTTCAGAAAGGAAGTAGACAACAATTCCGTGCATCTGAGCTGATTCCTGGAAGGAGATCATTTTTAAAGAAATATTGGTATTTTAAATATATTACATTCATGTTAAATCCTTGAGGAATGTAGAAAGCCCTTTTCGCAATGGAGAGAAAGCAGAGCAATATATAAAAAAATAATCATTAACATTAGCTTCGCACATCATAAAACATATCTTTGAAAGGGAGATGAGACACCAAATTATTGAATATATTGAGACACATGAGCCACACATCCCTAATCAAAAAATAGATTTAGACTGGAAGATCTTTCCCATCATAACTATCATATCTACGCGACAAATTAGTTGATACTTTGAAAGGAAAACAAAACCTTGATCAATTTATACGGATATTTCAGAGGTATTTAACAAATTCTACGGTGGAGAAATTGTTAAATGAAATGATAACAGCTATAAGAGGGAAAATAGGGAAATGAATTTTCATATTTGTAACAACCATCTCAAAGAAGTTACTTGATGCTGGTGAGGGGTTCTTGATCTTGATCTAGGAATTTGGACCTATGCTCCAATTCCTTGAATTAAGCCTGATTGCCTTCCATTCCCCGAGGCCATGTGTGTTCTCCCCATGATTGTAAAAATAATAATTGTAACAAAAGTTCACAAAGCCTGGTAGAAATGAAAATAAAGTCAGGTCTTAAGCAAAGTTACAAGTTTGTTATCCCAAGAGACGATCCTACCGCCTTTACTCTCTCATTGTCAGTGCAGACACAGGTAAGAGCATTAACAACAGCTTCTTATCTTTACCAGATAATACCCAACGGCTTTAGCAACATAGATGAATCCCTTGCCAATAAACTTCTTCATCGTTATTCTACATAGCAATAACCCTACTTGCCAATTCCGGGCAGGTCCTTCTCAAATCCAGCCTCTTCTCAGCATTCCCCACCTGACCCTTCACGTTACTATGCTTCCTATATATATACTCATGTACTCTGCTCAGGTAGATCTGATTGTGACTTGATAAAGCCCACTATGTGGGCTTTAAATTTTAAGCATGAACGGCCCCTCGTGAATCCATGCTTAGTGTCTTGAATCAAATTATGGTTATCAAGGTGGCTTCTTATAATGCTGGTAATAACTGACTCTAGTAATATGCCTACAATTGAGGTCAGGCTTAGGAACATAAGAATGGATGAACACTGCGGAAGGCCTACTGGCCCATACAAGACGGTAACAACTTATCCCCTGATTTAAAATTAGGAATTACATTGGCCATCTTTCACATATCACACAATACCTGTTTGAAGAGATATTTTTGGTAAATTAGACACATATGCAACACATACCAACTCGTCGGTTCTCTGAACCATTCATTCACAAGAGATATTTTTAAAAGGTTATTTAATGGTTCACGAAATTCAATTTGCACTCCTTCAAAAAGTTTCATCATGGCCTGAGGAATTATTTTGCTTTAATAGGTCGACCTGTTTGATATCCATAGTGACTATGATATTGCATCAATTACTTTCCAAAAGTCCCTATAATAATTAATTACTGAACGTCGCTTGTGTCTTGTTGAGTGAAGACCGATAAGAAATAATTGCTAATAACCTAACACATTTCTTTCTCATCTTCAGTAAGCTGTCCAGAATTAATTTCAAGTTGACTTAACCTTTATTTATTGTTAGTTATAAATGCTTGGAAAATGCTTTTCGGATTAGTATTCGAATCCTTAACTTCATAATCTTATTTACTTTTTATCACATTTTTAAAATCTCTTTGTTGTGAATATTTAAATTCCCGAGATTAACCTCACCTCTTTTGACATATTTATAAATTTTCTTTTTCCTACAAAATGTTTGAGCCTCCTGCTCATCTATTTCGGCTCATTTCTATTCGATCTTATTTCTAAGGAATAAATGTTCTTTGGGTAGCGTGTATAGTGTTAAGAAAACTGTCATATTGATAGTTCTCTTCGTTACCAGAATCCACACATGTGTTATCTAAGCCCATTATCTGCTAAACAAAATCTTGGTTCCCCATTCACTGAGTTATCTTTAATAACATATTTCCAGTCAATGTTAATTATAATCGATTTATGGTTGATCGTGCCAGGTTCCTCTGTAATCTCCAGATTATTAACAAGGATTTCCTTGTTGAACAGAACAAATCAAACAGGTTATTTTTCCTCGGTGGTTCTGTTTCAAAACTTTTAAAAAACAGCCTTGAATAATCTCTAGGAAGACGTTTGTCAATGAATTCCAACCAATTTGACTAAAGTTAAAGTCTCCTAGAATCACTACGTTATCGTGCCTTGAAGCCTTAGCAGTTTCCTCCCAAAGTGGTCTCTCTTGGTCCCTTTCCAAGTCTTGGGGACGCTGTATCACGCTTAAAATAAATTTTCATGCCCCTATAAAATTCGACTCGGACTCTGAGTGTTCCTTCAGTCTTTACACCGGCGTTTATGCAGTAATTCGAATTTTCTCTGACATATAGTGTCACCTCCCTTCCTGTTATTTCTATCAACGTAAAAACAACTTAACCCGTTTAATGTGGCATTCGGCAAACACGTCCTAAGTCTCCAAATTAATCCATGGCTCAGGTATTGCAAATACTACGCATTTCAGTATTGCTCGCACATCCAATTAATTTCACTTTCTCCATCTTGTTTCTAGCGCTACGAATATTTGTGTTATAAATATTTGGGAAGCTCTCTAATTTATTTTTTGTACTCATAAACGCTCCTCCACCTCCACCTAATACCATCGAATTTCCAGTATTAATCCTTAATCCTACCTCCTTCCGTCTGCAACTGACATCCTATACGCAACATTATCATAACCCTGATAATTCAAACTACCTACTGCTATTATACCATGTTTCATTATTTTCCCTCAAAATCCATAGCTAATGCCTCAACCCAAGCTCTAGATAAATGAATGCCATCCCTGGCATACATGTCATTTCTGCCCTAGAAGTGGTTCCAATTGTCAATGAATGGTATCGCAGCATCCTAAGAGTGTTTGTCCAGCCAGAAATTAATACTAATTGAACTGCAAAACCATTCACTTCCTACTCGTCTTTTCGGGAAAATTCACGTATTATAGCATACCTTTCTTCCAAATTATGACTGTTGCTGTCGTATACCTGGTCAACATGGTAGACCTTAAAGGTCTACCATGTCGACCATATCCTATGATTTGTCTTATTTCGAAATATTTGCTTGAGGTATTTTGTCTTTATCAGTTTGAGGTCTTGTATAACTCAACATCTTCCTCGACAAAGATTGCTGACGCTCCCTCCTTCCCTAGACAGATGCGTCTCATCTCTTACATGTTTGCCATAGAAATTATCCCAGGAGTCCAAAAAATGGCTTAGAAGTTATTTGCATTACTTTTCTAGGAGTAGTTTACATCAATTGCCATTTATATCCATTCTGAGCCTACTTCTTTTCTAGACAAAGCGAAACACATGATCGGGATCCCTGTTTTAGGCCTCGTTACCGTAGGTAACGAGGCCTAAAAACAAAACTCAATAGGAGAGCCTCAAACCTTGAAAAAAAAAGTTTCTAATTATTCGACGAAGGAGTAGACTGAAATTGAAATGTATAGGAGCAAATCTGTATTTTAAGTGCAAAATGGTGTTTTTTTTATTTCCATTAAATCACGTTAAATAATATTCAGTTTACCTCTTCTGAACGACTTTAGTATTTATTAGCTGATGTATCTGAGGGCCAGGATAGTACCCATTAAGTTTCAGTGTTTATTGGCTGATGTATCTGAGGGCCAGGAAAGTACCCATTAAGTTTCAGTGTTTATTGGCTGATGTATCTGAGGGGAAAGTACCCATTAAGTTTCAGTGTTTATTGGTGATGTATCTGAGGCCAGGATAGTACCCATTAAGTTTCGTTTGCTGCTGCCAAATTAATTGTAGTAAAAAAATTAAAAATATAATAGAATATGTGCCAAAACTGGAGTGTGACTTATTTCAGTCACACATTGACTGAAATACACCTAGTTAAATCTATAACCGTGCTGTACCTAACTAGAAGCTCCTGCTTCCTGTCCTTGCAATAACATCACCCATCACTGAGGCAGAAAATAGGTTTGTTACCCTTACTTGACACGATATTACCTAACCAGTTGGCCATGTCTGCTAACACCAGTTCCAGGGAAACACTATCTCACCCTCCCGTCCCTGTTACAGAAGGCTCGTTCAATATATCTAATTTGTGAGTTGCTCACCATTAGAACAGTTTTACCTATTTTGGTAGAAATGTAATAGTACCTTTCTCCACGTTGACGACTTATGTAATTACATTAGTGCTGGAGAACATGAAAACTATTCATTACTTTCAAGTTTGATTCTATAACCTTCCTCGGTTTGATATTTTTCCTATAGAGACAACCATTTCCCATTTGTTAGTGCTTCCAATCTCCTCGTTGCTGGTATCTTGTTTCCGTTCTCTATTCCCAATTAACTCACACTCATCGTTAAACTTATTCAAGCAATTTTTTTAATTTCTTGTGAATTCTTATTTTCCTCCTTAAAAAGTAGAGTCCCCATTTTTAAGACCTTAAGAAATAGTACGTCTTCTATTATGACCTTTGGCTCTTACTCTAGAACCTCTTCTGTTATGACCTTTGGCTCTTACTCTAGAACCTCTCCTATTATGACCTTTGGCTCTTACTCTAGAACCTCTTCTATTATGACCTTTGGCTTTTACTCTAGAACCTCTTCTATTATGACCTTTGGCTCTTACTCTAGAATCTCTTCTATTATGACCTTTGGCTCTTACTCTAAAATGCTACAAAGGCAAGTTGGGACTTTAACACACCACGCTGACCTCTGACGTAACAACTGCAGGACAGGTTGAATGACCTCCTGTGACCACTGACTGCTGTATTTATTGTTGAAATTGAATTTATTGAATATTCCTTCATGAGTTACTGTTTTGGGCCGCCCAGGTCCAATGTGTATGCAAATCTGAACTTCTATTTAAGTCGTAGTCCAAGTTTGATGTGTTTGACATCTGCATGTTTCATGCCAGATCCTAGTGAATATTCTGGTCAGTTCCACTGTTTGCTAGTGTAAGACGACTTTATCAAAGAGTCCAAATAATTCATTTGAATATGACTGGTCATCCAAACTCCATCTTGGGACCGTTTGTGTCATTACAACAATTCCCACATTCTTCCATTTAGTTATATTCAACCGAAATCAATAAACAACACGATGCCAACAGGATACCAACATTGCATTTGACTTGGTGAGGAGTCCACTAATAAAAGAGATTTTGTTGTTGCTTGCTTTAAAATCTAGTATGTATGCGAAAAACAATAGATATATTATTTGTTGTTATGCTGGGGGTTTGTTCGTTGTTTGGCTTTAATATATGTAGCTTTGATGTGCCAGCCATTGGTTTTGTTGCAAATCCAGCATTGCACCATTGCCTCAATTCTTTTCAGTTCCTGGCACTTAAAATTTCTACGTTGTTGTGTCTCTTTAGTTGTAAATGCGATGGTTAGTTTGATGTGAGAGTGACTTGAATCTTCTGGATTCTATTGAGGTGATACGCAGGTCACTTTGTGTTTATCTGTGAATCATGTTCAATGGCGTATAAAACATTTTTGGATAAAAGTATTTGTTGGAGGTGGAGCAACATAAGATTTTAGTAAAGAAATCTCGGCATTTTGTGGGTATTAAATATGGTTCCAAATCATGAAGCTGAACTCTTCTCCAGAGGGACTGACCACATCAAATACTATTTCTCCAAAGTTGATGGACTTATTACACATCTTTATTTACTACACCTGCTGCCTCGGTATTTGACTGAAGAAGCCTATTGTGTAGGCGAAACGTTTCAACAGCTAGGATACCCAACTGTTGCACATGTGTCTTACACATCAATAGCATCCTTCAACCACAGTAACTTGGCAGCAGATGTAAACATCTAAAAATATCCCAGAATGCTGGAGTGGGTGAACGAAATATAACTGGAACCTTTACGCACTTACAAAACACTAAAAATGTAAAACATTTTAAACAGGTAAGACACACATTAATGAGTTTTGAGACTCTCTGACCGCGGGTTCAAACCCCACCCGTGGTATTTTTTTTTTTTTAATGGTAAACTGTGACTGTGATATTGCTCCCATAGAAACAATGTTATAAGGTTGATTTTGTTGATGTCGTTGCTGTTCTAACACGTCAGGATGGTGAGTGTACACAGCGGTGACGGGCGTCCTATCCTCTTGAATGCCTTCGTTTCTAACAGCAAATGCATCTAAGATTTCTCCTTCCTTCCTCTATTCTTAAACTTTAGTCTCTCCAGAGACTAAAGTTTAAAAACACCTCTGCAAGTTGGGTAGTGGAAGTTGGTGTCGATACTGACGTGATTACGTAAACTCTTCATCTGTGAAGGTGAAGAAATTAGTCTACTCTTTTCTGTATGAACTTTCGTTTGTAGAATCTCAAGAGTTTCCTTGTTAGTATTAGCTATGGTAGTTATGCTAGACACTTCAGAACAAGGACGGTCTTTCATATATTCCTGAACATTTAAAGGTAAACACTTAAAATTCCTTATTCAGAATGACCTCGAATAACTCAGTTAGAGTGAGCCTCGCTATCTAAAGAAGACAACTTTGCTACTTTTAAACAAATTCTACATAGATGTGACCTTGCTGCCTCAGTGTATGAACGCACGCTGAGAGCTTTAAGTAAGTGGTACACATTATCAAAAACAGCTTCCATGACTTTATCATAATCAGTGATGCTGTAAACTCCCGAGTTTTACCAGTTAAAGGAGTGTGTAACAAGGCAACACACAAGTCTGTTTAAAGAAAATGCTTGCTTCTCAAACATATCAAAAAAGTGTCTAGATTGTGTTCCAGGACACAAGAAACTAAATATGCTTGATATGTATAGTGTTGCTGAGTAATAGCCTTAGATCTTTGATGCCTTATTTCTTCTCTATCCTTTCTCCTCCTCATTTAAAAGACATTGGGTGGTTGTACACTCCATCTGTAACTTAAATAGTCTATCCTGTATTCGTTAGAGTCAGGTATGTGGCAGGATATTGTTCACCAGTCTCAGTATTTAGACTCCGCTGAGGACCTGGGTACTGAGGAGGATCCATCCTGACAGGGGCAGGCAAGGTTTTGTTGACTCCCAGTTGACTGCATGTCTCTACAACTATGAGTATGTAACTCGGTCAGCTTTCTCATCTAGTAAGACAATTGCAAAGAAGAAGACTAAGTTAACTGACTTTGATCCACAGAATGTCCTGTACTTGAGGTCGGTAGGAGATATGGCTCCCTGTAAGCTGAAACCTCTAATCAGGATTCTGCTAAGTTCTCTCTACTACTCATCTCACAGTAATGTCAATATTTCTGCCTCTAAAAAAATAAAATCTCCGTGAATATTTCTCTAGCAGTTTATGCACAGTATGGTTGTAGGGAATTCCAAGTTATCTTGCAACTCTCTAATGCATATGTAACTTAAAGTTACGTAATTTGCTTAGTGTTATAGTTTTCGTAATGTGTTCCACAGGTGTAGTCATCGAAAATTTGTTTATCGTTCGAGGAAGAGATTATAAAGACACTTGTTGTGTATAGCGAAATGATGCGTTGAATGCTAATTTACCTTGTTATAGCTCTTCACACTCCCCAATTATTACATGATTTATACCTGTGCAATTGCAAGGGATACCACAATCCAAGAGTGAGACCTGTATGCAGGGTGCAAAAAGATAGCTGACAGCTGCCTCTCACTGCTGACAGCTGCCTTCCTCTTACTTCACCATCGAACATATATACCTGAAAGTTTCACTCTATCATCAATACAACAATATATAAAAAAAGTACAGGAAAGAGAAATGTGTTATATCAGCAAGTTACTTAAAAACTATATATTTTTGGTCTCGGGTATATAAGGTACCATAGCACAGTAACAATTTAGCAGTGCTCTAAGAGGTTCAAGATCTACATAATCCAGTAATCAATCAGTCCAAGGAATTTCCAACTTATTAACAAGTTAACGATTACTGACTGATGACTAACAACGTATTTGTGAAATTCAGTTTCAGGCTCCGTAAAATGGCTTGTGAAACTTACATTCAGGAAGTATTTACCAATGAAGCAACGGTCAGACAGTGTTTTGAATGGTTTTATTAATTAAAAAGTAGGATGAACGTCAATTGAGACTGTTGAACGCTCTGGTCGTTCATCAGCGTCAGAAGGAAGAAGGACATTCACACAGATCGTCATCAGAATATACAGAATATTGCAAGTGTCGAAACATTTTGAATGAAAAGGTGAACACAAGTCAAGTGGCTGCAAATTTGTGCCCCACTTGCTTGACTCAAGACCAGAAAGAACATCGTTTTCTGGCCAAAACAACATAGCAGTTGTCCCCTACCCTCCCTACGCCCAGATCCAGCCCCCTGTGACCTCTCTCTTCTCAAAAATAAAAATGGCACTCAAGGAGCGGCGATTTAACGACGTGGAGAAAATTTTAGCAGAATGAAGAGTTTAAGAAATGTTTCGAGAAGTGGCAGTGCGGCATTGTATAATGTAGATACCTGTGTCGGAATGTAGATACCTGTTTCGGAATGTAGATACCTGGTTCGGAATGTAGATAAATGGTTCAGAGAACCGACAAGTTGATGAAATAGACACAATAAAGATACCCATGTGCAACACTTGGGTGTTAATATTGAGGAAACGTTTCGCCACGCAGTGCTTCTTCCAGCCCTATACAAAGAAAGAATAGTGAAGATCAGAAGGAGTTTGAGGTAATCAGTCCTTAAAGCCTGGAGTTGATGTGTTCAGTCCATCAGTCTTGAAAAGAGTGCAGCATATGTGCGGAGAAGTGACTTAGTATGTACTGCAGACAGGTTAGATGAAGCAGTCGTAGACGGAGTCACCTTGGACAAATCCACAGGTGGAAGTCGGTTATGCCTATAATTTAGGCTAGTGAAGAATTTCCTATATCAAAATCCCAAGATTATCTCAAACTCCTCCTTATCTTCAACCACTGGACTGAGGAAGCCACTGACTGAAGAAACGTTTCCACAATAAAAAATACCCAAGTGTTTCACAAGTATCTAATTCATGGATCACTGTACAGCGCTCTAAAAAGTACTTCTAGGAAGACAACCTCAACTAGATGAACAGGTAAGCCTATGTTTTTTTTTCACGGCAGTTCATGAACATTTTGATAGCTCCTCGTATTTACCAAATGCCCCAATTGTGACTGCGCACTGATAACCGGCAATGATTAATATCAAGAGCCATGCTTAGAACAGCAAGGTATGATAACAATAACATCCTACAACAATCATAAAGCTAAAACTATACAACCTATGATCCTTGTGAAGGAAAATCCACAATGACCCACCACCAGAGATGTGTAAATGTGTACATAAATATGAAAGAACTCTCAGAAGTGAAGAAACTGTCTGGACAACGACAGCAGTGACACCAACACTTCAACCCAAGACAACCTCTAAAATAACTCAGAAGCAAAAGAGGAGATGCCTAGTGCTAGGTAAGCTCCCAGGAGCTTCTCAGAATAATACTAAAGATATACAGCGTTTTAAACAACAGGTAAAGATGCACATTAGTGACAGTTGAGAAAACCTCTCCCTCTTTCTTGGCTCAGACCGTCTGAAAGACCGTGAGAAAATCCACAACACAAGTCACATATTGGAGGACACCAGTCACGAAGCTGGTGCGTGTTACTCACTCACTCAACTGCGCAATAAATTAATAACTTGCTATTTGTATTCCTGCACAGAATAACAATAATATTAGATTTTATAACAGTTAAACGTACAACTTGTGCCCATGAAAGAGAATGTTGAAATAGCTACCGTAGATGTATTTCTCTTGCTGTACGATCGAGGAAGGCAGCCCAGTACTGCATAACCTTAGGCCGCTGCACGTCAACGCACGTGAGGAAATTAGTGCAGAGTGATGCATAAGTTAATGAAGTTAAATATTGCTGTTGAAGATTTGAAGTGAATCATATTTGGTATTCACAAGTTATCACAGGAAACTAACATCAAATTTTATAAAAAAAAATGACAACTTAGGACATATACAGCCTAAAGTACTGAAACCTTCCTCTAAGAAACACCAACTTTGAGGCTAACTTAAGGTGAATTATCTTTGTTACCTCAGCGAGCCCAATATGCTAAAGCACACCAGCACAATAAGTTTGAAGCCAGTCAGAACCTGAATTATTAAGGTATTATTGTTGAAAGGTGAAGGCAGTTAGACGAAGCATTCAGAAATTATTCATGAAAATCAACAATTAAATTTTGACAGTTTCTTCTTTACAAAAAAAAATATGACCATCTCAGGACAAATTAAATCAACCTCGTAAGTAAGATTTACCAACAATTAACGCTTAAGTATGCGTGTAAGTAAACAATTAAGCAAGATTTATTAAATGAACATTTAACTGAGGATAACCCAGTAGTCAAACACTGATTTATTTCTGAAGAAACTCTCCCCAGTTATTTCACAGACACCAATCTTATTAATAAAACTGTCCTATTAAAACTAAAACAAGCTTAAACAAAGGCAAAAGTTTAAAGCTGACCAGAAGAGGCATTCTCCAATTATTGCACAGAATGCAACAAAAAGTGCACCTACGCTGACGCCAGAGTAGAACCAATGACAGTCCAAGAACCAGGAGTGCACACAGCTGCCTGGTTCTTTACTCCATGTTCTGCGGGTGTTTAAGGAGATTAACACGACGATACATCAAACAAATGCTCAGCACAGCAGTCAGAGATGTTGCAGAGCGTCTCTGCAACATCAGTCTCGCTGGTGATGTTTCTGAGACCGTTAGGCCGTTTTTTATGCATCCCTCTGTATACTCGTAAAAATAAGAAGGATAGAGGAATCATGCTCATAATGCAGTCATTATACCAAGACTAAGGCACTTGGGGTTCAGGATCCCACAAGGTTGTGAAGCCGCAGTCCATGTTGTACTTGAATACATCACTAACCTCACGTGACAAAAATCCCTAATCAAATTAGACTTTGCGATTGCCTTCAACTCGATCGAAAGTAATGTTGTGCTCAGAGCTGTTAATGATCATTTCCCAGCACATCGTCCATTTATCCACTCTTGTTACAGCAATAACAACAACTCGAAAGTTTTCTTCGGAGATCACGAAATTGACTCACGTGAGGGAGTCAAGCAGGGAGACCCTCTTGTCTCTCTCTGACTCTGCCTGGCCATTAAAAAAGGTCAGCTCAGATGAAAATACCAGCTCAAACTTCATCTCACAAATTATCTAGTTAGAACAGCCCTATCATAGAAAAGACTTATGCAGCTGTGCTAGCAGGTGCAACCTCTGCTAGTAAGACAGCGCCCTTTGAGCACTGAGTGTGCCTCACTCGGGTGACTTTATCTTAAGAGTTCCCATCTGCTCCAGGGACACGTCTTAACCAGCAGACTTCGTATTGTGGTGGCTCTCCGCCTTGCTGTACCAATTCCCACTGAGTACAAGTGTATTTGAGGCAAAGCGGTAATCAACCAGTATGGTCTGAACTGTTCTAGTTGCAGCAGGTTGACATGCTAGACACAACGAAGTCAACGAAATCCTCATAAGAAGCCACAACCAGAGAGAACCTCGTTCTTTGCTACCCAGCACCTGGGTGCGCCCGCCCGCCAGTCGCCCTGACGAGATCGCACTATATCCCTGGAAAATGGAAGACTGCTGGAGTGGTACCATACCTGTGCATCTACCTTGGTCGACATACACATCCATGTTAGTGCTGATCAGCAGGGTATTGCTGCTTACCACAGGGAAGATAGCAAACTCAGCAAGTAGAGGGATTTAGCTTCGTCCCCCCATAGGATCAGCAACTCTTGGCTTATGGGGTAAAATGCCATGGGTTGTGAAACTATCAATGATATACAATACCGACAAGTTGATAAGTAAGACACATGTGCAACAGTTAGGTATCTTTATTCCGAAACGTTTCGCCTACGCAGTATTCTTCTTCAGACTGGAACAATGTCTTGTCAGTAACTTAGCCTTTATTAGGGGAAATGTCCAACTCATGTTCACGTCTCTATCTCTGCTTAAGAACTTAATAAATTTATTTTTTAGGGATTTTATTAATTTGTACTAATTTGATTAGCTTCTGTTATGAATAAACAACTGGTGAGTTAAAAAGGATGAGCCGTAGATATTTTAATAATAATAATAATAATAATAATTTAATAATAATAATAATAATAATAATAATAATAATAATAATAATAATAATAATAATAATAATAATAATAATCTTTATTTCTACAAGTACATGTACTTTGTACATCAATGACATACTACTCTATAGAAAGCCCCTTGTTATGCTGAGCATTTCCGCATATTAGGTCAACTTTGTCCCAGGATGCGACCCACACCAGTCCACTAACACCCAGGTGCCCATTTTACTGATAAGTGAACAGGAACAGCAAGTTTCTTAAGGAAAGAAGTCCTAATGTTTTCCAGCCGTACCGGGGATCGATCCCCGGATCTCAGTGTGTGAGCAGAGTGCGCTAGCGATCGAACTATCGCCATCCCAGGGTAGAATGAGAGGGGTAGAGCTGTTTCGCTTCATTAAACAATTTGCCTTAGCTCTTATTTCTTGTTCATTATGTTGATTAAAGTCGCTTTATTTCTAGCAAGTTGTGAGTCTACCTACGAGCGATTAAGATACACTTTTTCCTATCCTTGTGACTGCAAGGATTAAACTGCGTATAATATATCTGAGGGGGATCTATTAAGTTTAAAAAGTAGCTTCACCTGTGATCAAACTATTTTTAAATATTTACCACTAGACAATTATATTTGTGTCCCAAAGATTCATTACTTTGTACTATTAATCCATATAAAATATTACGATATTTTAAATGCTCAAGTAAAACTTATTACTGTTATATTAAACTTACTGATTGTTTGAAATATGACCAACATTAATGGAAAGTTTCAAGAGCCATATAAATGAACATTAATTATTATATAGTCATGCAAATTTTCTGATATATTATATTTATTAAAGGCATAGATCTAGTATGCCGCCATTTACATGAGTGGGTTCATTAATGCTCACAATCAAAGCGTCCTCACGTTCATTTAAAAAAAAAAAACTATTTAGTTCCATTTGTGTTTGTTATTGTGTCGCTAATAGTCTGGTGCCTGGCAATACAGACACTAATGTTAGCTTCACTGTTAAGGTTTTCGGATAATGCGCCGGTTTAGAATCGATTAAATGGAACATAGACATAAATGTTAGTCGACAGGTTACCTGCTTAATGCTTGGCCATTATGTTGTTGCATCTTTCACTGTTTTATAGCTATAGGAGTGAGGCAAGTTATATTAAAAATATATCACAGTGGTGGAGTTTGATCCTAGTCATTTGCTCTGTATATTTGCAGATTTGGAGGTCTCCACTTCACGACTTATATTGTAATAACAAATGACATTAATGATGAATTAGACACTTGTGCAAGATTTGGGTATATTGTGGAAACGTTTCGCTAATCAGTTTTCAGTTCCAATACGGAGAAGAGTGATTGAAAATTAGTAGAGTTTGAGGTAATCAGTCCCTCAGCCTTGAGTCCATGTGATCAGTCCATCAATCTGGATAACCTTGATGGACTGATCACATCGACTCCAGGCCGAGGGACTGATTACCTCAAACTCCTCCTGATCTTCAACCATTCTTCTGTATTGACTGGCGAATCCACTGGTTGGCGAAACGTTTCCACAGTGAATATACCCAAGTGTTGCACATGAGTCTAATTCATCAACCTGTCGGTTCTCTGAATCATTTATTTACAAATGACATCAATATTTCTGGAGTCACTAATAAGATGAACCTATGGTAACCACTTCACATTAGATGAAATTATCCATCAAAAGATATTCATGTATCCATCTCACGTTTTTCTTACAGTATTGTTTGTCTCGAAATAGCCATGTAAGTATTTATTTGCTATTTCGAGGTGAAGATACTATCCTCTTGATATCTCTCGTAGAAAGCTTGAGAGCAAACGGTATAGTTTGCACTTCCTTGTTTTAATGGCCATTTATATTAGGCATGTCTCGGCAGATCGTCAGGATACCTGGAGATTACCTGGAGAGAGTTCCAGGGGTCAACGCCCTGCGGCCCGGTCTGTGACCAGGCCTCATGTTGGATCAGAGCATGATCAACCAGGCTGTTACTGCTGGCCGCACGCAGTCCAACGTACGAACCACAGCCTCGGCTGGTCAGGCACAGATTTTAGGTGCCTGTCCAGTGCCTGCTTGAAGACAGCCAGGGTCTATTGGTCAATCCCCTTATGTATGCTGGGAGGCAGTTGAACAGTCTTGGGCCCCTGACACTTATTGTGTTGTCTCTCAACGTGCTAGTGGCACCCCTGCTTTTCATTGGGGGGATGTTACATCGTCTGTCGAGTCTTTTGCTTTCGTAGGGAGTGACACTCGTGTGCAAGTTTGGTACTAATCCCTCTAGGATTTTCCAAGTGTATATAATAATGTATCTCTCCCGCCTGCGTTCCAGGGAGTACAGGTTTAGGAACTTCAAGCGTTCCCAGTAATTGAGGTGGTTTATTGCAGTTATGCCTGCCGTGAAGGTTCTCTGTACATTTTCTAGGTCTGCAATTTCACTTGCCTTGAAAGGTGCTGTTAGTGTGCAGCAATATTCCAGCCTAGATAGAACAAGCTACCTGAAAAGTGTCAACATGGGCTTGACATCCCTGGTTTTAAAGGTTCTCATTATCCATCCTGTCATTTTTGTGGCAGATGTGATTGCTACAGTGTTATGGTCCTTGAAGGTGAGATCCTCTGCCATGATCACTCCCAGGTCTTTGACATTATTTTTTCGCTCTATTGTGTGGTTGGAATTTGTTTTATACTCCGATGAGATTTTAATTTCCTCACGTTTTCCATATCGGAGTAATTGAAATTTCTCATCATTGAACTTCATATTGTTTTCTGCAGCCCATTTAAAGATTTGGTTGATATCTGCTTGGAGTCTTGCAGTGCCTTCAATGGTGGACACTGTCATGCAGATTCGGGTGTCATCTGCAAAAGAAGAAACGGCACTGTGGCTTATATCCCTGTCTATGTCCGATATAAGGATGAGGAACAGGATGGGAGCGAGTACAGTGCCTTGTGGAACAGAGCTTTTCACCGTAGCCGCCCCAGACTTTACTCTGTTGACTACTACTCTTTGTGTTCTACTTGTTAGGAAATTATAGATCCATCTACCAACTTTTCCTGTTATTCCTTTATCACGCATTTTATGTGCTATTACACCATGGTCACACTTATCAAAGGCTTTTGCAAAGTCTGTGTATATAACATCTGCATTCTGTTTGTCCTCTAGAGCATCCAGGACCTTGTCGTAGTGGTCCAGTAGTTGGGACAGACAGGAGCGACCTGCTCTAAACCCGTGTTGCCCTGGATTGTGTAATTGATGGTTATCTAGATGAGTGGCGATCTTGCTTCTTAGAACCCTTTCAAAGATTTTTGTGATATGGGACGTTAGCGCTATTGGTCTGTAGTTCTTTGCCATTGCTTTACTGCCACCTTTGTGGAGTGGGGCTATGTCTGTTGTTTTAGTAACTGCGGAACGACCCCAGTGTCCATGCTCCTCTCCATAGGATGTTAAAAGCACGTTTTAGGGGCTTCTTGCAGTTCTTGATGAACACTGAGTTCCATGAGTCGGGGCCTGGAGCGGAGTGCATGGGCATGTCATTTATCGCCTTTTCAAAGTCATGTGGCGTCAGGGTAGTCAGATAGGCTTGCGTCTACCAGGTTCTGTGGCACTCTCATAAAAAATTCATTTAGGTCTTCAACTTTAGTCTGTTAGAGGCTCACAAAAAACTGAGTCATACTGGGACTTTAGTAACTCACTCATTTCCTTGCTGTCATCTGTGTAGAACCCATCTCGTTTTAGTAGGGGCCCAATACTGGATGTTGTTCTCGACTTTGTTTTGCATAAGAAAAGAAATACTTTGGGTTTCTTTCAATTTCATTTATGGCTTTTAGTTCTTCCCGCGTTTCTTGATTCCTGTAAGATTCGGATATACCTAAGCAAGTTTGCTATCAGGTCACATCATCCTGGCGACCATTGTTCATTCAGACTGTTCGAATTTTTTTATATTATGCTGATGCTTTACTGAATACAAGAGGGTCAGGGAGCTTTTGTTTTGTACCATCTGAAGGAAATACTAAGTCATCCATTTATCTCCCGTCTGTGACTTCTGACGGAACAAAGTCACAATACCCTGACTAGAACAATACACAAGTAACCCACATATAACCACAAATAAACATTCACAAAATCACAGTGTGACTTTGTGAACAGTCGAAGTCGGACCGAAACATCGTCGAAAGTCTCTCTTTCCGATGTGCGGGTTATTTGTGTACTTCTGATAGGTTAAAAGGCATGTACGACTCTCCTTCAATATCTAGGTGTTATAAATTAGACACATCTAGGTGTTGATGTGTGATAATCTCGACGACAGTATCAACTAGCCCAGCCTGTCTTTGATGATGGGCACTCACATCACATTTCAAGTGATACACTGAACTGTAAAATCCCATACATCCACTTTACTCATCTCCAGACCTAACCTCTGGTTAACCGGTTTATTTGAACCCAATAATACACTTACCTTGTTCACTCGCCAACAGCACGTCTAGTCCCAACAAAACGGTTGTCTCTGTCCCTGTCGATCTAACATGGTTACAAGATATAGTCAGAACGCATGTTGTTCGATCCAGTGGCATACCAGTCCTCAAACTGGCAGCCCAGAATTGTGCTATGCCTGGCTAATACCTGATGTATACTCTAGCCCTAACCATTATGCTCTCTTGTTAATCATTTCTGGAATTTTTCTAACTCATCCTTTCATCTATTCCAGATATTTATACAATCTTGACGAATCTGTCATGATCTATTCTTTCTAAATTACCTAACCACTTTTTTTCCTTCCAAAATTGCTCTACTGATATCACAAGCCTTTGTTAAAGCCTTGTTTTACTGCACTACTTAGAGCCTTTAAAATCTCATTTATACCATTCATTTGCAATGCTTTCCTTTCATCAGATCAATAAAATTAGCAAACACCTCTTAATCTTATTTAAGAATTGTTAACTTGAGATCTTTAACATGCAGACCTATTTAGCATATTACCTTCTCTCAATACATCTTGTTTCCGTTTATTTATTTACCAGGCTTTCTCATCACATTTCTCTCTCTTTAAAGCTGTTTCTTCTTCTCACCTAAATTTCCTGATAAGGACTCACTCATGCTATTATTTGTTCTTTTTTTTTCTCTTCTCAATTTTTTTACCCACTGCATTTTTCAACTCCTGGTCTACCCTCTTAATACCATCATCAACATTATTTGTTCCAGGCCTCATGGGGCCCATCATACCTATTCTTAAAACTGTGCATCGAGTTTGCCTGAACGACTTCCTAAACTAGCTTAATCCTCTTATTTACTGACCAGAGACCGGAAAAGTAGTACGTGGCGTGTTCCTGATCTACTAATTTTGTATCCATCCCAGAAGCTGTGAATTATTTCTACTTTCTTACATCACTACATAGTCTCTTCCACCTCACATTCTGCCATCACCAGTCATCTGAATGTTTAATTTCTGTCTTTTTCTCTGGAATTGTTGCCACTCATGCAAAACAGTGTTTGTCTGCTCTGCCATTTCTGTTTTCCTATCTTAGTTGTCATTACTTCAAGAACTGTTCTGGAATAAATCAGGTCAAGACAGAAGCAGGTGTGACAAACTGTATATTGGTGAAACAATAAGGAATTTTCGTACTGGAGTTCTGGGGCACAATCATGAGTGTAGAGTATATAGTACTACGTTCAAAGAGACATAAGTAATTCACAGGAGAGAAAAAGTACACGTCGTGGACTGGACATTAGGAAGCAGAGAGTCAGCAGAGTAGTCAGCACCCCAACACCCACACAGACGTTATGTGACCCTTCTTTTTTTCTTCGTACCTATTTTTCTGTATTCAGGTCATGACCCCATGTTTATCGCATTCACTTGATAAAGCAGCACTGACTGCAAAACTTATCAGTAAAGACTTGCTCAATGCATAAATGACTTTCTATCATGTCTCTGAATGTTTTGATCATATTTCATCTTATTTTTTTGTTTTCGTATTGTTGTTAGCTGCAGTTTTACAGTATTATCACATCAGTAAGAAACATCTCTAGATGCTTGCCTCCCCTTCACTCATTATCTTCATCAGCATCTTAATTCTTTGGTATTAACCTGTTCGGTTTTTCTTTTTCAGTAATTATTAAATTCAATACCTGTCTCATTAGCTCACAACACCTGTCTTTCCCTTTATAATACCCGCATCCACTTCCTTTCGGAACATATGCCTCCTAAATAACGCCTGCATCCTCCTTCTCCTCCCTTGACACCTATTCCCTTCTTTCACAACTCATTCTTCCTTCGTAACACCTGCTTACATCCCTCACAACACCTGCTTCTGCTTTCATGAAACTTGTCTGCACCTCCCTTCAAAACACCTTACTAACCCCAAACAACACTTAAGTCTACTTCCTTCACAACATACGCATACTGTCTTCAGATAACTGCCTTCACCTGTCTCCTCCTCACAACTCCTCCCACCTCCTGCCTTCTCCCACACAAACCCTCCCACCTCCCTTCACAAGACGTGCCATTCCTTCACAAGTGCAGGTGAGACACAGCCGCTGTAACATAGAAAATTCTCCATCCTGGTCCCTTCGTCAGGCAGCAAGCACAAAGCGGCTCACTAGTAACAACACACACGAGAGACCAGGTGTCCTCCTCAAAGACTATTGTCTCCCCAAAACGCTGTATTTTCTTCGTTGAAAGCCTTTACTGGCGAGACATGGGCCGCCACTCAGACTTGTTCACAGGACTTTGCACAACTTTTATTTAAGTATTGTTGTTGCTGTTATTCTTATTCCTTTATTATTTTCATGGGAGATGGTAATAACGTTGGATCAAAAGTTGGGGAGTGTACCTAAAATTCCTTTGATCAAAGGCTGGTCTTCGGATGGGATCTAACGTAGTCTAACAGAGTTGAAAAGTTGGTTAATGATGTTACATGTTTGGAGATAGTGTTAAATGTGTGGTGATGATGTTAAATGAGTGTTGATGATGTTAAATATGTGATATTATCTGGAGTATACCTGGAGAGGATTTACTCCACGTAACATCACATATTAAATATCAACACTTATTTAACATCGTCAACACATATGTTAAATGTGTGTTGATGATGGTAAATTCACTTACTTGGCTCTTCACTTGACTGATGTCTCAATAGTCTGTATCAGCTGGTATGATCTTAATGACATCACTATCAGCTGGTATCCCCTGGTCATCCTCTAAATGACGTCGCTATCAGCTGGTATCCCCTGATCACCTGTTATCCCCACTATCACCTGTTATCCCCAGGTCATCCTCTTAATAACGTCACTATCAGCTGGTATCCTCTGGTCACCTTAATGATGTCATAGCCACTGGTATCCCCCGGTTACCCTCTTAATGACGTCACTGTCACCTGCTATGGTCACCCTGGTAATAACTAATTCACTGACACAACACATTGTTATCTTTATCGCGGCAGGTGTAACTTACACGCGAGACAAAGTATACGTTATACCTGTGAATATCGTGAATTATCGTTCCTGCAGATGATAGTGAATCATCGTTCCTGCAGATGATAGTGAATCATCATTCCTGCAGATGATAGTGAATCATCGTTCCTGCAGATGATAGTGAATCATCGTTCCTGCAGATGATAGTGAATCATCGTTCCTGCAGATGATAGTGAATCATCGTTCCTGCAGATGATAGTGAATCATCGTTCCTGCAGATGATAGTGAATCATCGTTCCTGCAGATGATAGTGAATCATCGTTCCTGCAGATGATAGTGAATCATCGTTCCTGCAGATGATAGTGAATCATCGTTCCTGCAGATGATAGTGAATCATCGTTCCTGCAGATGATAGTGAATCATCGTTCCTGCAGATGATAGTGAATCATCGTTCCTGCAGATGATAGTGAATCATCGTTCCTGCAGATGATAGTGAATCATCGTTCCTGCAGATGATAGTGAATCATCGTTCCTGCAGATGATAGTGAATCATCGTTCCTGCAGATGATAGTGAATCATCGTTTCTGCAGATGATAGTGCATCATCGTTCCTGCAGATGATAGTGAATCATCGTTCCTGCAGATGATAGTGCATCATCGTTCCTGCAGATGATAGTGAATCATCGTTCCTGCAGATGATAGTGCATCATCGTTCCTGCAGATGATAGTGAATCATCGTTCCTGCAGATGATAGTGCATCATCGTTCCTGCAGATGATAGTGAATCATCGTTCCTGCAGATGGATGTGTTATCAGCTACGAAGCAAAATAGAGGCTATCTATCATTTAGGGTTCAAAGTGACACATTTCCGACAGTCAAACTTTATCTGGATCCACCCCTAATAAAATGTAGATAAAAAAATTATGTACAAATATAACTGTCTCAGTGTGTTGAGAAATGTAATGACAGGACCTGCTCCTCCCTCACATTATAAGATTCATTAATGGAAATATTGTGATGTGTGTCCTCGCTATCTTGTTCTCTACATAAGTATGAAGAATGACATAACATATTGACCTTCCAAAGTTGCCACACTCTAGGGAGTCCTTTAAAAATCTGTTAATTTTTTTCTTTCTGGTATGGCTGTATAGCAACTTCGGCTAGATATTCTCCAAAGTTTTTAACCAATACGTCATTTTGCAATATTTGACAAAGCACCATGTGTGTTTCGTGGAGTTGTTAGTCACTAAATGTGGATCTCAGAATAGAGAGTTTATCAGTCATACGAGAACTGTATGTGCCATGGATACCATCACATCAGAGGAGAGAGAGAGAAACATGGGCTCTGACGCCTAGAGTATGCACCGTATTTTTGGATCGCCTGCCCTTGTCTCATTAACGATTTCTAGACATACCAGATAACCGAGTAAGACGATATCTCTCTGACCTTCACCCGGCCTGAATGGATCTGTTATGTCAACAGAGCATTCATCGTTGAAGAGATTTTGGTGGCCATACAATTACGTTCTAGGCCAATATTGTCAAGTTACTACACTTGACTCCACCTCGAGGGCAACGAGAAGACAGGCAGCAAACACCAACTACACTCTGGCTGTACCCATTTAGAGTTATGTACTCATGTACATCAATAATAGCTCGAGTCTGGAATATGTTCATATAACATCACGACATAAAGTCAGCTTGACCAAAGGATATCTATGGCTCACAGCTGGCTCCAGCTTCCTTCTCAGCTGGCTCCAGCTTCCCTTTTTCAGCTGGCTCCAGCTTCCTTCTCTTCCCTGGTTATGATTCATCAAATTAAAATTGATGAAGATAATGTTTGGTACTGAAAGGCTGTCAAATGAACTGAGGTAGGCAGCAGCTCTTTGTTTGTAAATAACAGTAGTAACTCTTAATCTAACCCTGTAAAACCTTTGCACACTGGAGTATATGCGAAAGACAGATAGCGAAGGACTTAAAATTGCACACGAGAATATCTGCTAAGAAGAACCATCTACTTCAACGTAGTCTAATATTAAGGACTAGCATGAATTTTCCAGGTGTGGAGGAAGGAGGGTAAGCCAGAAGACACTGCACCTTACGCACTCTCCAGCAGCTGCTAGCATGAAAATAGATGGAAAATGTATCATACCTTATTGGAAAACTGACATGGAGATTTCCAGGAGAGATGTATAAGGATGGAAGACGTGGGCTATAACAGTCCTCTATTAATTTAGTATTGTTTATGTCTTAAACTTCTCATGTTACTCTACTAGCAATCACAGATCTGTATACATTATTACTACCACCAGTTCTGCTATGACTTTCATAACTTCTGTTAGTGACTCTGTGGCCTCGTTGTCACCCAGACGTCATGATGAAGTCCCTCAAAAAGCCATCGGGAACCCGTTGACTTCATTATGACTTGCCTATTGAAGTTTATGACTGCCTGTATCTGTTTACAGTGGAATTTGTGTGTTTGTGGTGAGTGTCCACGGCATGATTTCGCCCTGTCCTCTCTCACCACAACTTACTGTAACGTATTTATTATGTTTTCTTACATGTATAGCAAATTGCGCTTACCCACCACTCTTAATGACACATATACGAAGCATGTGGTCCACAAGGCTTAGAAACTCCAACCCATGTGATCCACAAGGCTCAAGAAACTCCATCCCATGTGGTCTACAAGGCACAAGAAACTCCATCCCATGTGGTCTACAAGGCACAAGAAACTCCATCCCATGTGGTCCACTAGGCTTAAGAAACTCCATCCCATGTGATCCACAAGGCTCAAGAAACTCCATCCCATGTGGTCTACAAGGCACAAGAAACTCCATCCCATGTGGTCTACAAGGCACAAGAAACTCCATCCCATGTGGTCCACAAGGCTTAAGAAACTCCATCCCATGTGGTCAACAAGGCTCAAGAAACTCCATTCCATATGGTCCACAAGGCTCAAGAAACTCCATCCCATGTGGTCCACAAGGCTCATGAAACTCCATCCCATGTGATCCACAAGGCTCATGAAACTTCATCCCATGTGGTCCACAAGGCTCAAGAAACTACATCCCATGTGGTCTACAAGGCACAAGAAACTCCATCCCATGTGGTCTACAAGGCACAAGAAACTCCATCCCATGTGGTCCACAAGGCTTAAGAAACTCCATCCCATGTGGTCCACAAGGCTCAAGAAACTCCATACCATATGGTCCACAAGGCTCAAGAAACTCCATCCCATGTGGTCCACAAGGCTCAAGAAATCCTAGTTTTCCTGTAGAAACGCCGAGTTCTCTGTAGAAAATCCTAGTTCTCTGTAGAAAATCCTAGTTTTCCTGTAGAAACGCCGAGTTCTCTGTAGAAAATCCTAGTTCTCTGTAGAAAATCCTAGTTTTCCACAAGGCTCAAGAAACCCCATCCCATGTGGTCCACAAGGCTCAAGAAACTCCATCCCATGTGGTCCACAAGGCTCAAGAAACTCCATCACATGTGGTCCACAAGCCTCAAGAAACTCCATCCCATGTGGTCCACAAGGCTTAGAAACTCCATCACATGTGGTCCACAAGCCTCAGAAACTCCATCACATGTGGTCCACAAGCCTCAAGAAACTCCATCACATGTGGTCCACAAGCCTCAAGAAACTCCATCACATGTGGTCCACAAGCCTCAAGAAACTCCATCACATGTGGTCCACAAGCCTCACGAAACTCCATCCCATGTGGTCCACAAGCCTCAAGAAACTCCATCCCATGTGGTCCACAAGCCTCAAGAAACTCCATCCCACTCGTGAAAAACGTGTAAGGTTCAGTCCTATACTTTCAAAGATCCTGTCTAGCTAGTAATCGGATGACTGTATGGCTTCTGCGCGTGTATTATTAGCCGACAGTTTATTCGTTCCTTCTATGATTCCATGTCACTTCCTGACAACTCTATGACTGAAGAAATACTTCCTAACATCCCTTTGACTCATAGGAGTCTTCAACTTCCAATTGTGACCCCTTGTTTCTGTATCCCCTCTCTGGAACATCTTGTCTCTGTCCACCTTATCTATTCCTCGCAGTATTTTATATGTCGTTATCATTTCTCCCCTAACCTCCTGTCCTCTAGTGTCGTCAGGCCGATTTCCCTTAACCTTTCTTCGTAGGACAATCCCTTAGCTCTGGGACTAGTCTTGTTGCAAAACTTTGCACTTTCTCTGATTTCTTGACGTGCTTGACCAGGTGTGGGTTCCAAACTGGTGCAGCATACTCCAGTATGGGCCTGACGTATATGGTGTACAGAGTCTTGAATGATTCCTTAGTGAGGTATTGGAACGCTATTCTTAGGTTTGCCAGCCGCCCCTTATGCTGCAGCAGTTATCTGATTAATTGTGCCTCAGGAAATGTATCGGTATTATACTCACCCTAAGAACTTTTCCTTGAGTGAGGTTTGCAGTCTTGGCCACCTAGACTATACTCTGTCTGCGGTCTTCTTTGCCCTTCCCCGATCTTCATGACTTTACATTTGGCAGGGTTAAATTCGAGCCAGTTACTGGGCCAGGCTTTAGCCTGTCCAGGTCTCTTTGTAGTCCTGCCTGATCCTCGACTGATTTAATTCTTTTCATTAACTTCACATCATCTGCAAACAGGGACACTTCTGAGTCTATCCCTTCCGTTATGTCATTCACATATACCAAAACAGTACAGGTCCAAGGACTGACCCTGTGGAACCCACAGGTACCACTCTGACACCTCGTCACGTACCATGACTCGTTGTTGCCTCCTGTCAGATATTCTCTGATCCATTGCAAATGCCTTTCCTGTTACGTATGCCTGATCCTCTAGCTTTTGCATTAACCTCTTGTGAGGAACTGTGTCGAACGCCTTCTTGCAGTCCAAGAAAATGCAGTCTATCCACCCTCTCTCGTGTCTTACTTCTGTTACCTTGTGATAAAACTCCAGTAGGTTTGTGACACAGGATTTTCCTTCCTTGAAACCGTGCTGGTTGTCGTTTATAAGCTTGTGTCTTTCTAAATGCTCCACCACTCTCCTCCTGATGATTTTCTCCATGACACGTCAGTGACACAGGTCTGTAGTTTAATGCCTCGTGTCTGTCTCCTTTCTTAAAAATTGGGACTACATTTGCCATCTTCCACGCCTCAGGTAGTTGCCCAGTTTCAATGTGTGTGTGTGTGTGTGTGCACTCACCTAATTGTACTCACCTAATTGTGGTTGCAGGGGTCGAGACTCAGCTCCTGGCCCCGCCTCTTTGCTGTCCGCTACTGGGTCTCTGCTCTCCCTGCTCCATGAGCTTTATCATACCTTGTCTTAAAACTATGTATGGTTCCCGCCTCAACTATATCGTTCGCTAGACTATTCCACTTCCTAACTACTCTATGGCTGAAGAAGTGCTTCCTAACATCCCTTTGACTCATCTGAGTCTTCAGCTTCCAGTTGTGTCCCCGTGTTTCTGTATTCCCTCTCTGGAACATCCTGTCACTATCTACCTTGTCGATTCCCTGCAGTATTTTGTATGTCGTTATCATGTCTTCTCTAACCCTTCTGTCCTCCAGTGTTGTTAGTCCTATTTCCCTCAACCTTTCTTCATAAGGCATTCCCCTGAGCTGTGGAACTAGCCTTGTCGCAAACCTTTGCACTTTCTCTAATTTCTTGACGTGCTTGACCAGGTGTGGGTTCCAGACTGGTGCAGCATACTCCAGTATGGGCCTGACGTACACGGTGTACAGTGTCTTGAACGATTCCTTGTTAAGGTAACGGAACACTAATCTTAGGTTTCCAGTCGCCCATATGCTGCCGCGGTTATCTGGTTGATGTGTGTTTCCGGAGACGTGCTTGGCGTTATACTCACCAAAAGATTTTTCTCCTTTGATGAGGTATGTAGCCTTTGTCCACCTAGCCTGTACTTTGTCAGCGGTCTTCTTTGCCCTTCTCCGATCCTCATGATTTTGCATTTGGTGGGGTTAAATTCGAGAAGCCAGTTCCTAGACCAGATGTCAAGCTTGTCCAGGTCTCTTTGAAGTCCTGCTTGGTCTTCATCCGATGTGATTTTCCTCATTAATTTCACATCATCTGCGAACAGAGACACTTCTGAGTCTATCCCGTCCGTCATGTCATTTACATATACCAAGAATAGCACTGGTCCTAGGACTGACCCCTGCGGTACACCGCTCGTCACCGGCGCCCACTGTGATACCTCATCACGCACCATGACCCGTTGTTGCCTCCCTGTGAGGTATTTCCTGATCCCTTCCAGTGCCCTTCCTGTTATACACGCTTGGTCTTCCAACTTCTTTACTAATCTCATATGAGGAACTGTGTCGAAGGCCTTCCTGCAGTCCAGGAAAATGCAGTCAACCCACCCTTCTCTCTCTTGCCTTACCTCTGTTACTTTATCATAGAACTCCAGGAGGTTTGTTACACAGGATTTGCCTTCCCTGAATCCGTGCTGTCTGTCGTTGATTATCCTGTTCTGCTCCAGATGCTCCACCATTCTTTTCCTGATGATTTTCTCTAAGACTTTGCATACTATACACGTGAGTGACACTGGTCTATAGTTTAGTGCCTCTTTTCTGTCTCCTTTTTTAAAGATGGGGACTACGTTGGCCTTTTTCCATATCTCAGGTAGCTGCCCAGTTTCAAGTGATGTGTTGAATATTATGGTAAGTGGCAAACTCAGAACCTCAGCTCCTTCCCGAAGGACCCACGGGGAGATATTTTCCGGACCCATCGCCTTTGAGGTATCAAGGTCACTGAGTAACTGCTTCACCTCCCCTCAGTTGTGTGTATGCCCTCCAGCACTTGATACGTCCCGTGTTTGTGACGCACCTCGTCCTGTCTACCCAGCTGCCTTCCTGCCTCCACAGTGAATACTTCCTTAAACCTCGAGTTGAGCTCCTCACATACCTCTTGATCATTACTTGTGAGTTCCCCATCCTCTCCTCAGCCTTATCACCTGGTCCTTGACTGTTGTCTTCCTTCTCATGTGACTGTACATCAGTTTCGGGTCAGACTTGACTTTCGATGCTATGTCATTTTCGTACTGTTTCTGGGCCTCCTCCGTACCTGTGCATACTCGTTTCTAGCTCTTCGACTACTCTCTTTGTTTACTTGGGTTCTATGCCTTCTGTACCTTTTCCATTCTCTGACACTCGGAGCCTTCGCCTCCCTGCACCTTTGGGTAAACCAGGGGCTCTTTCTGGTGTGTGTACTCACCTAGTTGTACTCACCTAGTTGTGGTTGCAGGGGTCGATTCAAAGCTCCTGGCCCCGCCTCTTCACTGGCCGCTACTGGGTCACTCTCCTGCGCCATGAGCTTTATCATACTTCTGCTTAAAGCTATGTATAGAGCCTGCCTCCACTACATCGCTTCCTAAACTATTCCACTTCCCTGACCACTCTGTGACTGAAGAAATACTTCCTAACATCTCTGTGATTCATCTGAGTCTTCAACTTCCATCTGTGTCCCCTTGTTGTTGTGTCCCATCTCTTGAACATTCTGTCTCTGTCCACTTTGTCAATTCCTCTCAGTATCTTATATGATGTTATCATGTCCCCTCTATCTCTCCTGTCCTCCAGTGTCGTCAGGTCGATTTCCCTTAACCTCTCCTCGTAGGACATACCCCTTAGCTACGGGACTAGTCTTGTTGCAAACCTTTGCACTTTCTCGAGCTTCTTCACATGTTTGGCTAGGTGTGGGTTCCAAACTGGTGCTGCATACTCCAGTATGGGCCTAACGTACACAGTGTACAGGGTCCTGAACGATTCTTTATTAAGATGTCGGAATGCTGTTCTTAGGTTTGCTAGGCGCCCATATGCTGCAGCAGTTATTTGGTTGATGTGCGCCTCAGGAGATGTTCCTGGTGTTATACTCACCCCAAGATCTTTTGCTTGATTGAGGTTTGCAGTCTCTGGCCCCTAGGCTGTACTCCGTCTGCGGTCTTCTTTGCCCTTCCCCAATCTTCATGACTTTGCACTTGGTGGGGTTGAACTCCAGGAGCCAGTTTCTGGACCAGGCTTGCAGCCTGTCCAGATTCCTTTGTAGTTCTGCCTGGTCCTCGTCCGATTGAATTCTTCTCATCAACTTCACATCATCTGCAAACAGGGACACTTCGGAGTCTATTCCTTCCGTCATGTCGTTCACAAATACCAGAAACAGCACTGGTCCCAGGACTGACCCCTGTGGAACCCCGCTCGTCACCGGCGCCCACTCTGACACCTCGCCACGTACCATGACTCGCTGCTGTCTTCCTGAGAGGTATTCCCTGATCCAATGTAGTGCCTTCCCTGTTACCCCTGCCTGGTCCTCCAGCTTCTGCACTAATCTCTTGTGTGGAACTGTGTCAAACGCCTTCTTACAATCCAAGAATATGCAATCTACCCACCCTCTCTCTCTTGCCTTATTGCTGTCACCCTGTCGTAGAACTCCAGTAGGTTTGTGTGTGTGTGTGTGTGTGTGTGTGTGTGTGTGTGTGTGTGTGTGTGTGTGTGTGTGTGCGTGTGTGTGTGTGTGTGAGTGTATGAGTGTGTGTGTGTGTGTGTGTGTGTGTGTGTGTGTTTGTGTGTATGTGTGTATGTGTGTGTGTATGAGGGGTGAAAGATGGAGAGGGAGAGAGAGAGAGAGAGAGAGAGAGGAATTTGAAGTGAACTTATGTAGGTAACAACTCTTAGCTAATAAATAAAGTTAGGAACCCTAAACCTAACCTTGTAAAACCCTGTGTATAGAGAGAGAGAGAGAGAGAGAGAGAGAGAGAGAGAGAGAGAGAGAGAGAGAGAGAGAGAGAGAGAGAGAGAAATAGGCTCGTGTGAGCAGCGGAAGAAAGCTAAATCCCATTTGGAACAGAGGGGCTAAGCAATAGCACCGAATTACCAGACTGTCTAGGGGTGAATTAACAGTCTGCTATGAGCAGTTACCCCAGCCCTCCGAGAGTCAATTAGCTGGCTCCTTAAGACCAGTTACCTGAGTAAGCGAGGGGAAATTACCTTCCTAACAAGAGTTACTTGCCCACTTAAAGGGAATTATATGTCTGCCAAAGAGGAATTATCTAGCTACCACCCACAAATTATCATACACACGGGAAAATTATCATGTTGAGGAAACATCCGGCTATGGAAAATAGTCTGAATGGGGGGGGGGGTAATATTTTGTTGTTGGCTATTATCTTTCTGTTGGAATAATATTTATACTAGAAGAAAGTATCTGATAGGATATCAGGCTTAGAGCTATCTTAATTATATATCTTCCTAGGGTTATATCTTACTGGGGAATGTGATCTCACTTAAAGCAAGAAATATCTTGTGTTATTTTAAATGAGTGCTGTCTGACTATTTTTAAACAATGGCAAAGTTTCAGGAATCTGTAAGTATCAAACTAACTGTGAGAACCTTTCAATAATATATTTCTACAAGTACAATGTATACAAGCCTAGCTGACATCAGTGACAGTGCACTTCCTCTACAACAAGGGGTCCCTGGGGTCCATCGACCGCCAGGGGGCGTCCATGAAGAACATTTAAGGGAGGCTTTTTGATAGAATTACTATTTATTTAAAGTTTTGCCGAATGATATTATGTGTGTTGTCGGGGATGAAGGTCTGTGACGACCCTTTAAGTGTTGCTTAGTATTTCTACAAATTCTTTTTAAAAAGATTCGTTAAGTAATAGTTACTTTGCTATAAAGGCATTCAAAATTCTTTATGTGACTAAAACAAATGTAAATGTTGATATATTCTGCCAGACATATAATGTGTTTGTATAGATTTCCCTTTTAGAGATAAAGAACACGCCCATAGGAGAAAGAACCTTATACCGACGTTTCGGTCCGAGTTGTACCATTGGCTAGTCAATGGTCGAAACGTCGTCATAAGGTTCTATGTGCGGGTTATTTGTGTATTGTTCCAACATTTATTGGAAAAGGCCTAAAAGAATACATTAAGTATATAATGCCTCTATATTGATTCTGAAACACCAAATTACAGTATTTGTAAGACAAGAACAGTAAATAACTTAACGTACTTCAGTCGCTGAGCGATTCGAGAAAGGTATCTCCCGTATTTCATAAGCTCAGCCTCCTCTACCTCAGTGCATGCGAAAGGAATAGTGCAGAGTGGTCATAATATTCCGGTGCAGCAAAACATATATGTATACTTGTATATATGCTTGAGTATATGAATTTCTGTATGTGCACTTTCAAATATATTCAGTACATATATGTATGTATTTGTGTGCATACATATGCATATTTGTATATGTACGTGTACTTGTGCATATGTATATATTTATATATGTATGCATGTATGTACATATTTATGCATGCATGTATTTTTCCACGCATGCATATTCATATGTGCATCTGTATGTGTGAGATTGTCTGCATGTATGTACTTTTGAGTATGTATGCATGGGTCTATACATGTGCATATGTTTGCATGAATGTACACACCTTTGCTCATTTGTGTGTGTATTTATGTGTATGTTTCTAAGTATGTATGCAAATATATAGATGGACGTACGCAAAATTAATGTACTTAGACATGAACATACGTATGCATATATGTATGTACCAATCATCGCCACCCTCTCCATTACCACCACCATCAAATGCAAAATATATATATATATATATATATATATATATATATATATATATATATATATATATATATATATATATATTATAGGTAGTAGGTTGGTAGACAGCAACCGCCCAGGGAGGTACTACCGTCCTGCCAAGTGAGTGTAAAACGAAAGCCTGTATTTATTTTACATGATGGTAGGATTGCTGGTGTCTTTTTTCTGTCTCATAAACATGCAAGATTTCAGGTACGTCTTGCTACTTCTACTTACACTTAGGTCACACTACGCAAACATGTACACGTTTATGTATATACACTCATCTGAGTTTTCTTTGATTTTATTCTTAATAGTTCTTGTTCTTATTGCTTTTCCTTTCATATCCATGGGGAAGTGGAATAAGAATCTTTCCTCCGTAAGCCATGCGTGTTGTAAAAGTCAACTAAAATGCCGGGAACAATGGGCTAGTAACCCCTTTTCCTGTATAGATTTACTAAAAAGAAAAAAGAAGAAAACCGTCAAAGTGTAATGTTTGAATGTGCGTGGATGTTGTGCGAATGATAAGAAAGAGATGATTGTAGATGTTATGAATGAAAAGAAGCTGGATGTCCTGGCTTTAAGTGAGGCAAAGAAATAAATGGGATTAGGTCGGGGGTTTCAAATAGAGTTAGAGCTAAAGAAGGAGTGGCAATAATGTTGAATAATCAGTTATGGGAGGTAAAGAGGGAATATAAATGTATAAATTCAAGGATTATGTGGAGTAAAATAAAGGTTGGATGTGAAAAGTGGGTTATAGTAAGTGTTTATGCACCTGGAGAAGAGAGAAGTGTAGAGGAGAGAGAGAGATTTTGGGAAATGTTGAGTGAGTGTGTGGGGAGTTTTGAACCAAGTGAGAGAGTAATTGTAATTGAGTAATTGAGGGGCAACGGATATATCGGATCATTATTTGGTTGTAGCTACAGTTAGAGTAAAAGGTAGATGGGACAAAAAGAAAATGACAACAGCAAGTAAGAGAGAGGTAAAAGTGTATAAACTAAGGGAGGAGGAAGTTAGGGTGAGATATAAGTAACTATTGGCAGAAAGGTGGGCTAGTGCAAGTATGAGTAGTGGGGGGTTGAAGAGAGTTGGGATAGTTTTAAAAATGCATTATTAGAATGTGGGGCAGAAGTTTGTGGCTATAGGAGGGTGGGTGCAGGAGGAAAGAGGAGTGAGTGGTGGAATGAAGAAGTAAAGGGTGTGATAAAAGAGAAAAAGGTAGCTTATGAGAGGTTTTTACAAAACAGAAGTGTTAATAGAAGAGCAGAGTATATGAAGAGTAAAAGAAAGGTGAAGAGAGTGGTGAGAGAGTGCAAAAGAAGAGCGGATGAAAGAATGGGAGATGCTCTGTCAAGAAATTTTGCTGAAAACAAGAAAAATTTTTGGAGTGAGATAAACAAGGTAAGAAAGCCTAGGGAACGAATGGATTTGTCAGTTAAAAACAGAGTAGGGGAGTTAGTAGATGGGGAGCTGGAGGTATTGGGTAGATGACGGGAATATTTTGAGGAACTTTTAAATGTCGATGAAAAAAGGGAGGCGGTAATTTCATGTACTGGCCAGGGAGGTACAACATCGTTTAGGAGTGAAGAAGAGCAGGATGTGAGTGTGGGAAGGTGCGTGAGGCATTACGTAGAATGAAAGGGGGTAAAGCAGCTGGAACTGACGGGATCACGACAGAAATGTTAAAAGCAGGGGTGGATATAGTGCTGGAGTTGTTGGTATTTTTGTTTAATAAATGTATGAAAGAGGGAAAGGTACCTAGGGAAGGGGGATAAAAGAGAGTGTAAACATTATAGGGGAATAAGTTTACTGAGTATACCTGGTAAAGTGTATGGCAGGGTTATTATTGAAAGAATTAGAGGTAAGACAGAGAGTAGGATTGCAGATGAGCAAGGAGGCTTTAGAGTGGGTAGGGGATGTGTAGATCAAGTGTTTACTGTGAAGCATATATGTGAACAGTATTTAGATAAAGGTAGAGAAGTTTTCATTGCATTTATGGATTTAGAAAAGGCATATGACAGAGTGGATAGGGGAGCAATGTGGCAAATGTTGCAAGTGTATGGAATAGGTAGTAAGTTACTGAAGGCTGTAAAGAGGTTTTATGAGGATAGTGAGGCTCAGGTTAGGGTGTATAGGTGAGAGGGAGATTACTTCCCTGTAAAAGTAGGTCTTAGACAGGGATGTGTAATGTCACCATGGTTGTTTAATATATTTATAGATGGGGTTGTAAAAGAAGTAAATGCTAGGGTGTTGGGGAGAGGGTGGGATTAAATTATGGGGAATTAAATGCAAATGGGAGTTGACACAGTTACTTTTTGCTGATGATACTGTGCTTATGGGAGATTCTAAAGAAAAGTTGCAAAGGTTAGTGGACGAGTTTGGGAGAGTGTGTAAAGGTAGAAAGTAGAAAGTGAACATAGATAAGAGTAAGGTGATGAGGGTATCAAACGATTTAAATAAAGAAAAATTGGATATCACATTGGAGAGAGGGATTATGGAAGAAGTAAATGTTTTCAGATATTTGGGAGTTTACGTGTCAGGATGGGTTTATGAAGGATGAGGTTAACCATAGAATTGATGAAGGAAAAAGGTGAGTGGTGCATTGAGGTATCTGGGAAAAAAAAACGTTATCCATGGAGGCAAAAAAGGGGAATGTACGAAAGTATAGTGGTACCAACACTTTATATGGGTGAAGCATGGGTTGCATATGCTGCAGCGGGGAGGCTGGAGGCAGTGGAGATGTCCTGTCTAAGGCAATGTGTGGTGTAAATAT
>WNWK01005060.1:70000-75000 GCA_009830355.1 Cherax destructor | reverse complement strand
AATTTGAGTCCGATCTGATAAGGGATTCTAGAGTTACGAGAGAAAGAAATTCGAATATTGGAAGAAAAAAAAATTACATTATTAGAAAGGTATCAATAGAGAAAAATAATAAAATATCGACTCTGATTCACAAAATTGCAATACTGTACAGTCTGCTGAATGTTCCCGGAACAGTTAAGCTAAAATACGTGATGGTTATTTTGGATCTCTTTGGGGAAATATATTGTATAAATGGATCAGTCGTCCATTGCTAATATTCATTAATCTGGGGAATCGTTGGGTGCCAAAAATAAAAGTTGTGAATTTCTCCAGTTTTCGCAAACCGTGCCATGTATATGCTAGAGTGTCATTAATGTTATTTCCGTCCTCCATTGTGGTAGTCGAGTTTCCTTCATATTTTTTCAGCCCAATTTACCACTGTTTTTTTTTTTTTTTTTGTTTTGGTCTGTCATATATTCCCATGTTCGTATAAATTTCCTTTGCTTGAAAAAAATAAACTGTGATTCCTTCTTTCTGTTTGCATTAATGTAAAATTATCTCCATTCCTTGTGTCCCTCTCCATCTCTTCCTCATCCTTCCTCTTCCTCACCGCCGGTCTCACTATGTTGGCAGGTCCTCTCTACCAAATGCACTGCTCCTCTACAGCCTCGGGAGTGGCCAACATGTACAGTTTCTCCGCCACCACCACGCCTTCCGAGACTCCCAGGTCACTTTCCAGGTCAGTGTCAAAATATCTCGTTGTAGGTAGTATCATGTTTGATTCCAAACCAGCTCATAATTCCAGTAATTCTCTGGGAAAGTTACTGCCCTCGCTCGAGTCCCAGCATGACAGATCAAGTTTAGTTACCATAAGTCTGTGGGTTTATAACGCAATTCCATTACTACTTAGTTGGTGATACGGACTCAAGAGCAGTATCTAGGAACGCTACAATGACAACGTTTCACCTGCTCAGCACGTTTTGTCAAGCCTGATCAGACTTTAGAAAGCCGCTGCGCAAGCGAAACGTTGTCTGAATTAAATTTGTAATCACTGTTGTGTCTTCACCATCAATAATTTGTCATTATTTCTATACCACCTGCTATTACAGGACTACTTTACTGAAGGTCAAAAACTCGACACGTTTAATGAACTTTCATTACAAGAGAAAATCAGCCTCAGAGTAGAAGACAGATCAAATGAATCGAAGAAATTTTGAAGGATTATTGAATTTTTAACTACTTAAATGAATTTAGATCCTAAAATGCGACAACATTATTTTGTTTAGAGTTGAAATAAATGTTGGCCCAAAATTTAAATTGATCTATTATGAATTCAAATTAAGTTGGTTAGTAATCTATTTTCTTATGTAAAAAATGGCTGGCTTCCTACCATGAGCTAATATTGTTTTCTTAATGGGAACCAACATATATTGAAAAAAATTAGACGTTTACACAAAATCATTACTTATAAGACTCGTACCTAAACGGGAGGAGAATGGAATTGATCTCTCAGTTTCTTTCCCCCAAAACAGTGTGTTCTCATTGTATGCCTAACGTTATCCATCATGGTGGTGTTGAGACATACAGTGTCCAGAGTCTATCTGCCTTCCTGGTAGGCTGGCAAATTTAAGTTTGAGTCTCGGTCAGTCGCAATATTATCTTTGAAACCACTTATTTGAGTAGTAACAATGAGGTATCCTCATATATGTTAAGGAAATATTTTTAAGATTCCTCGTCTATTAATTTAACCGTAGTATTTAATTTCATGTTTGCAGTCACAAGTCGCTGAGTAAGGAGTTCAGGGATTTCCCATGGCCATGTCTTACTTTAGAGTATAGTATACATCTCCAAATACACACTTGAGGTCCATGACACAAAGCTTAATAAGTTCAATAATATGATGAGGTAAACAGACCGTCAGCCTCGGAACAGAGGTTCAGAACCTTTATAGTCCTGGTGAATCTGAAGCTCAGGAGGAGGAAGTGGACTTATATACTGGAGTCAGGTGAGTTTGCAGTAGATGAAGACACTGTTACCGATAAGTGAGATTCTCCAGTGGAAGGAGGTCATTCCAAAGTTGGGCCAGTGGAAGTTAGTAGTTGTGATGTCCTTTGTAACAGGATTTCAAGCCATACCAAGGGCGGGGACTGAACTCGTTGCGAGTGAGTCGTGTCATTACAGGTTTCTATCTTGCTGTTGTGTCTGACAAGTATTCAAACATCAATGGTATTTAATACCAACACGTTGAGGTATTAGACACGTGCAACAATTACGTATCTTTGTGTAGACGTTTCGCCAACTAGATAAAGCCACTAGTAGGCGAAACGTCTACGCATTTTGTAACCCATTTGTGATAAGTTAAAGCCTATACATTATTTATGCGAGTCTATCCATCGTCCATTTCCTTTATACTCATTTTCTGTAATTTACAGATAACAAGTGCGATACTATTTGGACTGTTTTTATTAAGCTGATTAAAAGCTGGTATTCCATATAGATGAATATTTCACTGTCATATAGATGACGTACGTCTGTTTAGGAGAAACTTCAATAACCGTGAAAGGTTCCATAACATTGAAAAATTTTTTTCCTCCCAAAATTCTAAAATTATATATACTACATACTACTATAAAAAATCTTTTCGAAACTATAATTAATTTTTTTCCGATAAGTTTATTTAATTAAGATAGGTAATTCGCTATGAAAATTAGTTCCTACAACTTAAAAATACATTGCCACAAACATTAGCAACAGATTTGTGTTGTTTTGAAACGAATTGTACAGAATTTTGATGGCTGTCTTGATACTTGACACGTCACAAGCGATGTATTCCAGTGTTTGGTTCTCACTGTATTTCTTCAACTTTCGGCATCTAGCCTCAGGCAGTCTGGCACGTCATTCGTCCTCCCTCGCGGAATCTACACCTTGTCTTTCACTGTGGATCTTCTCATGGAAATACCTATTTGGACTCCTCCAATTCCTGTGCACTACTGGAAGCTCTTGAAAAAGTGTTGTCTAAAACACGAAAGGCCTGTAGTTATTATGTTTTGCACCTGTTATCGTTTGTTGGCAATTATTGTGTGTGTGGTGTGTGGGGTGTATCACTGTTGTGGTTAGGGGTCGATTCATGGCTTTTTGCCCCCCTCCTTTTCACTGGGCGCTACTAGGTCACTCTTCCTGGTTAAAGGCTTTATCATACCTCTTCTTAAAGCTATGGGGATCCTGCCTCCACTAAATCACTTCCCAGACTATTCTCTTCCTGACAACTCTGTAACTGAAGAAATACTTCCTAACATCCCTGTGATTCATCTGATTCTTCAATTTCCAATTGTGACACCTTGTTGCTGTGTCACATCCCCTGGAACATCCTGCCTCTGTCCACCTTGTCAATTCCTCTCAGTATGTTATATGTCATTATCAATCACCCTATCTCTCCTGTCTTCCAGTGTCGTCAGGCCCGATTTTCCTTAACCCTCCTCGTAGGACATGCCCTTTAGCTCCGGGACTAGTCTTGTTGCAAATCTCTGCACTTTCTCTAATTTCCAATGCTTGGTGGGTGCTGCATACAAAATATAGGCCTGACGTACACTTGTACACGGTCCGGGAACGATTCCTTATTGAGATGTCAATCTAGTCTTAGGTTTGCTAGGCACCCATATGCTGCAGCAGTTATTTGGTTAATGTGCACCTCAGGAGTGTCCGGTGTTATCTCACCCCAAAATCCTTTTTCTTAAATGGGGTTTGTAGTCTCTGGTCCCCTAGACTGACCCGCCTCGACTTTCTTTTCCCTTCCCCAATCTTCATGACTTTGCACTTGGTGGGGTTGAACTCCAGAAGCCAGTTGCTGGACCAGGCCTGCAGCCTGTCCAGATCAATTTTAGTTCTGCCTGGTTCTCGTCCGATTGAATTCTTCTATAAACTTACATCATCTGCAAACAGGGACGCTTTTTGATCCTATTCCTTCCGTCATTTCTTCCTTTCCCAGAAACAGCCCCGGTCCTGGACTGACTCCTGTGGAACGCCCCACGTCACAGGTGCCCACTCTGACACTCGTCACGTACCATGACTCGCTGTTGTCTTCCTGACAGGTATTCCCAAATCCATTGTAGTGACTTCCCTGTTATCCCTGCCTGGTCCTCCAGCTTTTTGCACTAATCTCTTGTGTGGGACTGTGTCAAACGCATTCTTACAGTTCAAGAAAACCCAATCTACCCACCCTCTCTCTTGTCTTACTGCTGTCACCCTGTCTAGAACTCCTGTAGGTTTGTGGCACAGGATTTCCCGTCCCTGAAACCGTGCTGGTTGTCTTGATAAGCTCATTCCTTTCTAGGTGCTCCACCACTCTTCTCCTGATAATCTTCTCCATGCCCTTTTCATACTATACATGTCAGTGACCGGTCTGTAGTTTAATGCTTCGTGTCTTTTTTCAATATTTAAAAATTGGGACTACATTTGTTTTCTTCCATACCTCAGGTAGTTGCCCCTGATTCGATAGATGTGTTGAAAATTGTTAGTAGCACGCATAGCGCTTCTGCTCCCTCTCCAGGACCCATAGAGATGTTTCCGGCCCCCGTCGCCTTTGAGGTATCTAGTTTGCTTTGCAGCCTCTTCACTTCTTCCTCGGTTGAATGTATTGTGTCTTACCTAGATGGTGTATCCCACCTTCCGTCTTTCTGATTTTACTTCTGTCTCCTCTGTGAACACTTCTTTGAATCTCATGTTGAGCTCTTCACATACTTCTCGGTCATTTCTTGTGATCTTCCCTCCTTCCGTCCTCAGCCTAGTTCTTACCTTTTTGCTTACCTCCAGATGTGGCTGTACAACAGCTTCGGGTCAGATTTGGCTTTTTGCTGTCATTTTTTTTTGTCGTTGGGTTTCCTTCTTACATGTCCATATCCGTTTTCTCTCTATGACTGCTCTCCTTATTCTCCTGGGTTCTTTGCCTTCTAAACATCTTCCATACTCTAGCACACTTGGTTTTGGCCCTTCTTTTTTTTTTTAGTGAACCAAGGGCTCATACT
>WNWK01005060.1:0-65000 GCA_009830355.1 Cherax destructor | reverse complement strand
CCACAACCAAGCACACTATCACAAAACAAACCACAATCCACACTCACAGCCCCCACCCAACACTCCACTATAGAATCCCACAGTACACTGCCAGGTCCCCCACCCTCACAGACCCCCCAAAAACATAATAGCTCTCACAGAAACCAAGCTCACAGGTATGATAACAGATGCCATCTTTCCAACCGGATACCAGATCCTGAGGAAAGACAGAGGGGGTGGAGGAGTGACACTGCTGATCAAAAACCGATGGGATTTTGATGAGCTGGAGAGAGGAGACAGAGCAGAAGCAAGAGATTACATAGTAGAAACGCTTCAGTCTGGAGGTCCCAAGGTGGTAATTGCAGTGATGTATAACCCACCACAGAACAGCAGGAGGCCAAAGCAAGAGTATGATGAGAATAATAGAGCAATGGTTGACACACTAGCTGAAGTGGCCAGAAGGGCTCATGCGAGCAGGAAAAAGCTACTGATCATGGGTGACTTCAACCACAAGGAAATCGATTGGGAGAACTTGGAGCCACATGGGGGCCAAGAAACGTGGAGGGCTAAGATGATGGAGATGGTACTGGAAAACGTCATGTACCAACACGTAAGGGACACTACCAGAGAGAGAAGAGAGGATGAACCATCGAGACTGGACATAGTATTCACCTTGAGTATTGCAGATATTGAGGACATCACATATGAAAGACCCCATGGGACCAGTGATCATGTGGTTTTAAGCTTCGAATACACAGTAGAGTTACAAGTGGAGGGGGAAGCAGAAAGTGCCAGACGAATGAAGCCAAACTACAAGAAAGGGGACTACGCGGGCATGAAGAACTTCCTAAACGGGGTTCAGTGGGACAGAGAACTGGCAGGAAAGTCAGTAAACCAGATGATGGAATATGTGACAACAATATGCAAGGAAGCTGAGGAGAGGTTTGTACCCAAGGGTAACAGGAATAATGAAAAAGCCAGGATGAGTCCGTGGTTCACCCAAAGGTGCAGGGAGGCCAAAACCAAGTGTGCCAGGGAATGGAAGAAGTATAGAAGGCAAAGGACCCAGGAAAATAAGGAGAGCAGTCGTAGAGCCAGGAATGAATATGCGCAGGTAAGAAGGGAGGCCCAACAACAGTACGAAAATGACATAGCAGAGAAAGAAAAATCTGACCTGAAGCTGTTGTACAGCCACATCAGCAGGAAAACAACAGTCAAGGACCTGGTGATCAGGCTAAGGAAGGAAGGAGGAGAAATCACAAGAAACGACCGCGAAGTGTGTGAGAAACTCAACATGAGATTCAAAAAAGTGTTCACCGAGGAGACAGAAGGGACTCCAGAAAGATAGACAGGTGGGGTACACCACCAAGTGTTGGACACAATACATGCAACCGTGGAAGAAGTGAAGAGGCTGTTGAGTGAGCTAGATACCTCAAAGGCGATAGGGCCGGATCACATCTCTCCATGGGTCCTGAGAGAGGGAGCAGAGGAGCTATGTGCACCTCTAACAACAATTTTCAACACATCTATCGAAACAGGGAGATTACCTGATGTATGGAAGACAGCAAATGTAGTCCCAATTTTTAAAAATGGAGACAGACATGAATCACTAAACTACAGACCAGTGTCACTGACATGTATAGTATGCAAAATCATGGAGAAGATTATCAGGAGAAGAGTGGTGGAACACCTAGAAAGGAATGAGCTTATCAACGACAGCCAACACGGTTTCAGGGACTGGAAATCCTGTGTCACAAGCCTACTGAAGTTCTATGACAGGGTGACAGCAGTAAGACAAGAGAGAGAGGGGTGGGTAGATTGCATTTTCTTGGACTGTAAGAAGGCGTTTGACTCAGTGAAGGGATAACAGGGAATGCATTCTAATGGATCAGGGAATACCTGTCAGGAAGACAGCAGCGAGTCATGGTACGTGGCGAGGTGTCAGAGTGGGGTTCCACAGGGGTCAGTCCTAGGACCGGTGCTGTTTCTGGTATTTGTGAACGACATGACGGTAGGAATAGCCTCCGAAGTGTCCCTGTTTGCAGATGATGTGAAGTTGATGAGAATAATTCAATCGGACGAGGACCAGGCAGAACTACAAAGGGATCTGGACAGGCTGCAGGCTTGGTCCAGCAATTGGCTCCTGGAGTTCAACCCCACCAAGTGCAAAGTCATGAAGATTGGGGAGGGGCAAAGAAGACCGCAGACGGAGTACAGTCTAGGGGGCCAGAGACTAGAAACCTCACTCAAGGAAAAAGATCTTGGGGTGAGTATAACACCAGGCACATCTCCTGAGGCGCACATCAACCAAATAACTGCTGCAGCATACGGGCGCCTAGCAAACCTAAGAACAGCATTTCGACATCTTAATAAGGAATCGTTCAGAACCCTGTACACAGTGTACGTTAGGCCCATACTGGAGTATGCAGCACCAATTTGGAACCCACACCTAAAGAAACTAGAGAAAGTGCAAAGGTTTGCAACAAGACTAGTCCCGGAGCTAAGGTGTATGTCCTACGATGAGAGGTTAAGGGAAAACGACCTGACGACACTGGAGGACAGGAGTGATAGGGAGGACATGATAACGACATATAATATACTGAGAGGAATTGACAAAGTGGACAGAGACAGAATGTTCCAGAGATGGGACACAGGGATATTTGGAAGTGTTTCTTCAGTCACAGAGTGGTCAGGAAGTGGAATAGCTTGAGAAGTGATGTATTGGAGGCAGGATCCATTCATAGCTTCAAGAAGAGGTATGATAAAACTCGTGGCGCAGGGACAGTGACCCAGTAGCGGCCAGTGTAGAGGCGGGGCCAGGAGCTATGACTCAACCCCTGCAACCACAACTAGGTGAGTACACACACGCACATAAGGTGTTCCTAGACCGAGACAGAACGAAAGGAATCGACAAGGTGGACAGAGACAGGATGTTCCAGAGATGGGACACAGCAACAAGGGGTCATAACTGTTAGTTGAAAACTCAGATGAGTCAGAGGGATGTTAGGAAGTATTTCTTCAGCCATAGTTGTCAGGAAGTGGCATAGTCTGGAAAGTGATGAAGTGAAGGCAGGATCCATACATGGTTTAAAGATGAGGCATGATAAAGCTCATGCAGCAGGGAGAGAGAGGACCTAGTAGCAACCAGTGAAGAGGCGGGGGCCAGGAGCTATGACTCGACCCCTGTAACCACAATTGAGTACACACACACACGCACATACCTCGTATTCACCCTGAGTGGTTCCGACTTAGGGAATATTACTGTACTTATCGAAAGCCCCGCTAGTGATCACACGGTCCTGAGTGTCGAATACCTTGTGGAATTAACAGTGGAGAATAAAGCAGGACGGGAAGGAGATGAGAAGCCAAACTCCAATAGAGGGGACTACGCAGGCATGAGGCAATTCCTGAATGAGGTGCAGTGGCAAAGAGAACTAGAGTAAAAGACAATAAATGAGATGATGGCACACGTGACCACAAAGTAGAGGGAGAAAAATGACAAGTTCGCACCCAGGGGCAATAGAAACAAAGGGAAGACCAGAGTGAGCTCATGGTTTAATCGGAGGAGTAGAGAGGCCAAAGCTAAATGTGCTAGAGCATGGGAAATGTGTAAAGACACAAAACTCGGGAAAACAAGGAGCTGAGCCTAAGAGCCAGAAAAAAGTTAAGAGAGGCTCAATGGCAATATGAGAAAGATAAATCCAATCTACAGTTGTTATATAGCCAAATCAGGAGGAAGACAACAGTAAGGGACCAGGTAAACAAGATGAATAAGGAAAGTGGGAAGCTCAAAAGGAATGACTAGAAGTCTGTAAAGGCCTCAGCATGAGATTTAGAGAGGTAATTTCAGAGACAGGGAGGCTTCAAACAAACCGAGGCGGTAGAGTACACCAGCAAGTACTGGAACCAATACACACTAGTGGGGAGGAGGTGAAGTAACTAGCTATGTGAGCCGTGGGACTTGATAATATCTCTTCGCGGATCCTGAGAGAGAAAGCAGAGGCACTGTGTGTGCTACTAACAACTATCTTCAACAAGTTTACCGAAACACATCAACTACCGGAGGTGTGGAAGACAGCAAACGTATTCTCAATTTTTAAGAGACAGACATCTTGCATTAAACTACAGACCAGTGTCACTGGCATATATATCATGTAAAGCTATGGAAAAGATTTTCAGAAGAGTAGTGCAGAACCTAGACATGGTTCACTCAACATACGGCACAATCTTGAATCTGGTGGTGACGGTGAATAAGGCATCGTGGGAACTCGACATACTACAGCAGGGAGTGCAGGCAGGAAGACACTCCAGGAGAGTTCTTGACTGGGACTGTGTTGCAGGGAAGTCGTGGCATGACTTGACGGTGTCAGCAGGCATAGTGTCGTGGAGACGACAGCGACAAGTTGCTGAACCGTAAGGACGACTCAAGCGAAAGTACCTCCAGCGATTCCGGTAGATGATAGTTACCAGAGAACGATTCTGTGTGTGGGAGTCGTAGGTGAGACGACTCAAGTGGTGTGACGTCAGAAAGAGGTGGTGAACATAGTTGCTCAGACGACTCGTGCACTTGAGAACCAGGACGGTCTGTAGCGTCAGTGGGTAAGTGGTAATGTAACCCTGAGGGATGGGTTACGTTGGTCTAGACCACACAGCGGGACCTGTACAAAAACTAGCACACCCGCAACTAAACATGAGGTATCATGTTTACAACAGTGTTGCACTAACAAAATGTTTTTATGTGCAAAAAAGAACACTAAGGCATTTAAGAGCATGTGGTTATGGAACAATAATAATGGAACACTGAGAGGAAATATGTGACCTACGACACTTAACTGAACACGTGCTCTGTTCACTGAGAACACTGAACACTTCATTTCTTCTCTCAATTCTTTCCAAAAACACTTTAAATTGTTCTCCATGAAATAACACAACACAGGCGGTGTGATATCGTAGTGATGTCGTGAGGTGACTTCGAGGTGGGACGTCCTAGGATGACGTCGGGCGTGACGACATGGTGTGACGTCGTAATGACGTTGGATGTGACGTCGTAGAACAGACAACAGCAAAGTAATGCCAGTATTAGTTAGATAGCGCAGGGAAGTGAGAAATGGATAGTTAGTTAGTTAATTAGTATGTTTGTGTGTGTGTGTGTGTGTATGTACTCATCTAATTGTGGTTGAAGGGGTCGATTCAAAGCTCCTGGCCCTGCCTCTTCAATGATCGCTACTAGACCCCTCTCTCCAGGCTCCATGAGCTTTATCATACCTCCTCTTAAACCTATGTACGTAACCTGTGTCCACTACCTCACTTTCCACACTATTCCACTTCCTGACATCTCTTTGGCTGAAGAAATACTTCCTGACATCTGTGACTCATCTGAGTCTTCAGCTTCCAATTGTGACCCCTTGTTGCTGTATCCCATCTCTGGAAGATCCTGTCTGTCCACCTTGTCGATTCCTCTCAGTATTTTATATGTCGTTATGTCCCCCCTGTCCCTCCTGTCCTCCAGTGTCGTCAGGTCGAGTTCTCTTAACCTCTCTTCGTAGGACATGTTCCTTAGCTACGGGACTAGCCTCGTTGCAAACCTTTGCACTTTCACTAATTTCCTGACGTGCTTGGTCAGGTGAGGGCTCCAAACTGGAGCGGCATACTCCAAAATAGGCCTGACGTACACGGTGTACATTGTCCGGAACGACTCCTTACTGAGATGTCAGAATGCTATTCTTAGGTTCGTTAGTCGCCCTGGCCAGAAATTCACAAGGAATTTCCGGAGAGATGGCATAGAGAAGGGGAAAGTGATGGTGTGGAGGAGGGAGGGATGCAGGCGTCGCACCTCACACTCGCACCTGTGTTGAGGGCAGACTCGACCACCATGGACACTCCTGGGAAAAACACCACTAACTCACCTCTGTATAGGTGATGCTGAACACGTGACTAAGAATAGCACGGAGTCAGAGAGGAACCCAGTTAACCCTGAGAAGACTTTCCGAGGAATTAATCAGGTTTGAGTATAAATCATGCATGTACCTGTGTCTGGATGATACGTCTTGCAGACAAAACATCAGGATAGCATGCTGGAAGGCGGATGTTGCTTGGATGGGACGATGAACATGTGAATTCCATCTTCCTTCTTCAGAGACGAGTCTTAGGTTAATTAGTATACAGAACAGTGTGTTGTCGCTAGCCATGCAAGGCCGACGTCCTGATAGAGAGTGGGAGACAACATGTTGCTGTTAGGCTGTCCGGAGCGTGAGTCAGGCAGATACGTCTGGTGAACTTAGGTCTAAGTTAAAACTAGGCTCACCAGACAGCAGCAGCACTAGGCCTAGCGGCCATTGCGCGAAAAACTAAACATGATAGAAGTTACAAAATATATCAAGAAACTGGAGAAAGTGCAAAGGTTTGCAACATGACTAGTCCCGGAGCTAAGGGGTATGTCCTCTGGGGAAAGAATAAGGAACTCAAGCTAATTATACTGGGAGACAAGAGGACTAGGGGCAATGAGAGGCAATGACAGGGTGAACAGGGATAGAATGTTTCAGAGAGAGGAAATAGGTACAAGAGGGCATAGCTGGAAGTTGAAAACTGATGAGACAGGGATGATATGAAGTATTTCTTCAGCCTTAGAGTTTTCAGGCAGTGGAACAATCTGGAGAGTGAAGTGGTACAGGCGGGATCCATACATACATTTAAGGAGAAGCAAGAAAAAGCTCTTAAAGGCAGGAGAGTGGACCTGAAGCGAACAGCTAAGAGTCGGGGCCAGAAGCTGTGAATCAACCCCTGCAACCACATATAAGTGAGCACACACACACACACACACTACACCAAGCAAACTTCACTCACCATTAACTTACTACACTATCACACCCACGCACAACACTGAGCATCACACACTGCACACCATCACCCAACACACTCACCATCACATACTACCCTCACCATCGTTCACTACATTCACCTTCACCCAGACACTACACTCACCATCACACACACAGGACCATAGTGAACCCCACACTGTGATCCCTCTGCTAGCTTCACTACGGTTACCGCCAACACTTGCAGATACATGATGTAAATTCGAAAAGTAGCCTTAATTAAAGACATTTGTAGTAACTTTACTGAGACGTTTCCCCCCGTGTACAGGCTTTTCCAGTCCGGCATTGGCTGAACAAGTCTGTCCACAGGCGAAATGTCTCAAAGTTCCTCTTTACAACTGTTTCTTTACTTCACCGTCGCCATCTTGCGCGTCACTACCGTCTTTACTGCCATCGCCACTACCATCTGCCGCACAGTTGCCATCACCACTACCACATGCCGCACAGTTGCCATCACTGCCATCGCCACTATCATCACTATTGCCATTTACTCAACATTCGCTGTCTCATGACACATCATCACCACTGTCCCGATGTGCTCGTATTATTGCTGTGAAGACCTAGGCTCTCGTGCAACATCCGGATATCGTTATTTTGTAGAAGTTTCGCCATCCAGTGACTGTCAGTGCAATACAGAGACATAAACAGAAGACTGTAAAAAGGAGGTAATTAGTACCTCAGTCTTGTAGAATTATATACCGAAGTCAGTAAAAGAAGAGGGAATCAGTCTCTCAGCTTTGTTGAATCTAGAGCACACCCCTCAAGGGAGGTTCCTCGCCGATGGTGAGGGGCTCTTGGTCTAGGGATATGGGTCTGGGCTCCAATTCCCTGAATTGACCCTGAATACCTTGCATCCCCCCCACACAGGCGCTGTATAATCCCTACAAGCTTAGTGCTCCCCAGAATAATAATACTGGAGTACAGACAATGCATCCATCTGCTGCACCTCATCTGTCTCCAGCATCTAAGCGCCCATCTCCCTGCTTGTACTCCAGATTCAACAAGACTACGACACTCTGCACCCGCTACTAGGCTCAGGGACTGATTACCTGATCTTCTACTGTCTTCTGTATATAATTCTGCGAGGCTGTGGACTGATTACCTCTTTCTACCGTCTTCCGTTGATGTCCCTGGTTGGCGAAACGTACACAAAATAAATATACCCAGTATTGTGTACTAGTAATATACCATATTATTACATTCAAAACACAAGCGCTAAACCCATACGGGTCATAAAGGGATCACAATAATGTTAGAATTACCGACAATATTTTGGGTAAAACGACACAAGTGCAACTAATGTGACATTTTATTGTGGCAATGTTTCGCTCTCCATGAGCTTTGTCAAGGTCTTGATAAAGAGATCAGCTTACAGCTAACAACCTGGATCAAAACATGACGACACGAGAAAGGGAGTATATAAAAGGTCGAGTCTGGTCAAGGCTTTGCAGGGCGAGGAACCTGGGGAAGTCAGTTCAAGCGTCCGGTTTTCAGATTACAGCAGTGTACAATATACTGTAACACTGCATGTCAAGAAGCACTAAACACGTGTGGGTTATTCAGCCTCAGGGGTGACGGAGGCTCATCCTTTTTCCACTGATTGCTGCCCAGTCTTCATTAAGAAATCTGAGGCTGAGTGACATGTTAGGGATATTTGTGTTTGTGGAAAAAGACATGTACAGTTTAGGACATTTATTATAGGAAACGTTTCGCCACGAGTGTCTTCTTCAGTCGTAATACAGAGGTAACTAACAAACAAGTGGCAGAAGTCAGATGGTAAGCCGCTACTTACCACCTGACTCTTGCAGCTATATATACTCGTTTCTTAGTTATCTCTATATTAGGACTGAAGAAGCCACTCATGTCTTTTTTCTATTTTTGTCGGTATCACCATACCATTTCTCCATTGTGTATGACGGGTGATTTAAAAAAGGGACAGAGTTCTGGGAGAAAAGCAACTTATGGGATTGCTGTGATCGTCAACATCGCTGTGAATGTGTGCTATTCACTTGGAAAGGGAGCGACCAGAGCATCCACAACGTATTATTGGAGGTGGTAAGAGGGTCATGAAATTAAACACCTGAAGTATTAATGTCAGGTTGACGAAATATATTAATTTGACGAGATGGAAATACGCAGACGACCAAAGGTGATGCAAAGATTCGGTATTTTAGAAATACTGGGAAGTCAAAGTTCAAGGCGTCTTCAGTGATGTGAGTTAATGTGTTACGACGCCATCATTTAGAATCACTTAAGTCCAGTCTAGAGTGAGGGAGAGCCCTCTCAGGCACGGCCTTCGTGTTGAGTACAAACAGGGATCACTTGACTTAAGGCTTGGCCAGGAAACCTGCCTATAAAATGGGGTTATCACAATTGGTTGACACAATGACAAAGTGCCAGTCTACAATTGGTGGCCATTTTATTAGGTACAACCTTTAAGTACTGTGTAGAACATCTCTTTGTCCCATAACAGCTTGAATTATTCGTGGCATTGATTCAGCAAAGTACCGGAAACATTCCTTGGATATCCTGGTTCATGTTGACATGACATCACGCATTTGCTTTAGATCTGTCGGCTGCACATTCAGTCTCCAGTTCCACCATATCCCAAAGGTTCACATCAAATTCTGACTACCATCTGCATGTCACAACATATACCACAATTCGATAGACCATGAAACGTTTTTCCAGTCTTCAACTGTCCAGTTTTGGTGAGCTTGTGCCCACTGTAGCCCCAGTTTCCTGTTCTTAGCTGACAGGAGTGAAACCCGATGACTTACTGTAGCCTTCCTGTCAGCTTGAACCAGTCTGGCCATTCTCCTATGACATCTCTCATTAATAAGGCGTTTCCGCCTACAGAACTGAATGCTTTAGGATTTTCACAACATTCTCTAAACTCAAAAGACTATTGTGCATGAAAAGCCCATTAGATCAGCAGTTTCTGAGATACTTAAACCAGCACGTCTGGCAACTACAATCATTCCACATTCCAAGTCACTAGATTACTTTTCTTTTCCACTCTTATGTTTGGTCTGAACAACAACTTAACCTCTTGACCATGTCTGCATGCTTTAAGGCAGAGGTGCTGCCAGGTGTTTGGCTGACTTGATATTTGCGTTAACGAGCAGATGTGCAGGTGTACCAAATAATATCCACTGAGTGTACATGCAGGTATGTAGACAGACTTTGTACATGGTTCCAACATTACACGCTGCCTAATCAGATTAGTTAATCCCATCTTTTTCACTCGTTATTGGTACAACTTTCCTCTGTCTGTTTAATATGCGCAAAAGGACCTTAATTTCATTAAGAAACTCTCTCTGAGACTGATCGTTTTCTTCAAATGCTGGGAGAAAAGAATTCTCTCCAGGGAAAAAAAACTCAACTCACTGATTTTGTTCAAGCTCACCCTCTAACCTGACTGAATATGAGTAATGAACAAAATGAACAAGTACTGTCTTCACCCACGTGAAAAAAATTCTTCTATGGATATTAACAGGAAAGATAGTAATCTTAACCTCTCCTCCAACATGTAAGAATTACTATGTAAATAAACCCACAATTCTGCACAAATTGCCTTCATCAATGACAGTCTATGTAAATAAACCCACGATTCTGCACAAATTACTTACAACAATGACAGTCTCTGTCAATGATATCGCTAATGATACTCTTGTGCATTTGCAACCACAAACTCGTATTAATTTCAAAATTAGGCATTAACTAGCACAAGAAGTCACCATTCCACAAGGCATTTTTTGTAGCATAACTATTTACTGAGCAAGCTTCAAGCGCAGGAAAAAAATCCTTAAGCTAGCTCTGCCTGGGCTCCATAAGAACATAAAAAAGCAGGAACACTGCAGCAGGTCTGTTGGCCCATACTAGGCAAGTCCAATCACGCATCTGCGATAAACATGTTGTAGTCGAAGATCTTCTATGGGATAACATTGTATTTTCAGTCTGTAACTCAGAAAATTCCGTTTAAAAAAAAAATATTTAAAAGCATTGATTTGAAATATTCTTCACATTCAAGGACTGTGAAACATACTATCACTGAGATGCCTTTCCCATAATGGGATAACGAAGTCCTGACTCTGAGCATACAAGCTGTGCACATCAGTTACTACATTGAAGTTCTTCTGTAGTCGTATCTACACCTAGAAATAATGTAGTGAATTCTCTACCATTAATGCGAAAAGTGAGAGTCCTCAGACAATTAAATTACTACTGGTCTTGTCACTACGAGTTTGTTTTTAATACAAATACTTGCTCTTATATTTGCTTGCTGGTATATAAAAACACGCGAGCTGACTCCTTATACAAATTTACTTTGATAAGAGAAACCTGTAGTTGTGCTATGATGGATATGAAGACATATCGCGTTATTGTGATCATCACTCATGTCAATCTCATCATAAGATCTCAAGTCCACTTTATCACCTGAACATTCTGAAATATCATAACCGCTCGGCGGTTAGAAGGAATTGCTAACCGAGATGGTAAACTTGGATTCGTGTAGTGTCATGATCCGTGAGTTTGATTGTGGGGTTCATACTCCAAAGAATTCTGAGCACAACTGGAATTGTTTCTAATCCACGAACTACGGAACGATGTCCTCCGTCAGACAGTCTTAGAATCGCGGTTGTCTCCAGTGGGTCTACATCCTGGGGAAGAGGAACGTTCGTTCTGGCACTTGAGGACTCATCACATCTATGTGTTGTGAAATGGCATCTTATGGCACAAACTTACGTAAGCCTTATTTCCACGAGAACTAGCTTTTGCATTATTTAGTTTCCTTGAAGGGGAATACCAGCAGTCATTACTAATATCATCTTACCATAGTTGTTGTTACAGCTGCTATATTTGAACGGCCGCTGCAAACGGTATTCCGAGAAAATTGGTAACGTGTGGAAGTGCGAAAACGGGAGTTAGCATTTCGAAAGTCAATTATCTTTTGAGGTGTGACATGCTGCCGGCTTCAACTACTGTTATGGTTATGTAGTTGGAGGTTCTCACAATGGAAGGATGGAAGTGCAGATTACTGAAGCTATTTACCTTATTAAGCACAAATAAAGTCTTCATTCTTAGAGTTAAACAAATTTCGTTCAAAAGCAAGCACAGATTCCCACATAACATCAAAACAACTTCTTTGTCACAGCGCTCAGCGGAGTCTTTGTCTGACTCACGAAATCGCAATAACACGATTGCAAACAAATTATGGAACCGGTGGGGATTGAACCCAGGATTCTATACACCATAGGGAGGTTAGCACAGGTCCCAGAGTGCTTAACTCACTGACTTGCGAGTTTTAGGACTCACTTGCCATGGGATCGAGCCCCACCCGTTCCGTAATGACTGACTCCGGTAGAAGATCACAACTTCGTACCGCAAAAGCTCCATCACATTCATTAGGTGACTTTTGAGATAATATTAATTCTCGCAGCGTGAAAAACACATCACTACTTGCTTTGCAAAATTAGTAATCTCGGAAAAGCTTCTTAAACAAAGACCAGGTCTCAAGATTGCTAGTGGTCGTTGAGGCCATGTACCGTCCTTGTCCCCCTTCCCTTCGTGTGTTAGTGTGACTTGTAAATAGTTCAAGTCGGACCGAAACGTCGTCATAAGCTCCTCTCTCCTATATACGGGTTATTTGTGTATTGTTTCAGTCGCTTCATAGCGCCATTTTGTTCTTCAAGATCCTTAGATCATGAAGAATAACAATAGTTAATAACAATAGTTAGTGTATGCTTTTCTTGAGAAATTGGTGCCTTTAAATATGCTCGAAAAGCATACTGCCATAACACTGCAAACTCTCGTGACTCGGTTGGTAGCGCACTCAGCTCCCATACTGAGTCTTATGGGTTTAGCTCTTAATGATTATAATAATAATACTCACATACTGAAGGAAGTAGGTACCTGGATGATAGTCGTCTGTGAATGGCACCCTGAGAATGGTGGTATACCTTAGCTAAGGCTGGGCTTTGAAATGAGCTTGTAAAATTCATCAATGTAAAAAAAACATTATGTTAGAGGCCAGTATGGATACAAGAGAAAGTGAAAAAAGATCAATGATATAGAAACAATGATAGCAAACGGTGGTGTGTTTGGGTGAGAACATGACTACTCGGCTTAGCATTCTCATCCACATAGGAAACTACCACACTACTACTTGCAGATCTTAAATAAGAAGCCTCAAGATGTAGATGAACAGGTACCAGATTTTGTTTATAAATTGCAGCAATAGCGCAAAAGGTCGCTTTCTCGTGGAAGACAGGTCGTCAACATACCAGCGAATACGAAGCTGGAGGAAGATATCTTATCACTAATAAGTTAGCTACCTTTGAGCTTCTGTCCAAGAAGACAGCTGGTGATGTAAGTGGACTTTATTCAGTGACTGATTGCACAGTGTGAGTGCATAGAATCCTTACATATTCCCGATGATCTTGCTTCAGTTTTTCAGTAGTCAATGAACTTAAGTGTAGAGGAATGTTTTATTCTTGACTGTGGAGAAATACAAGGTTATGATTACTGATGAGTGGAAATGTGTGGGAGGCCTAGTGTCACTCACAAGATGGCTGACAGGCGGTAATTGTGATTCATCTCATTTCAACTTCCTTCGCTCCTCCAGAATTATCCCAGCTACGTCTGCCAGTTTGTCGGGGAGATTCCATGTGAACCCCGTGTGGCGAGGCTTTCATTCACTTGTCACAGAGTTTATTACAGAAGAGGGTGAGTGAGGCCAGAGCAATGTAGCTTTCCACACCTTAATAATAATATCTTTATTTACTACAAGTACATGTACAAGGTATACAGTCCTAGCTGACATCAATGACATACTACTATATAGAAAGCCGCTTGTTATGTATGTTATGTTATGAATTTAGGGCAAATTAGGTCATTTTTTTCCCTAGGATGAAACCCACACCAGTCGACTAACACCCAGGTACCTATTTTACTGATGGGGAACATAGACTACCGGTGTAAAGAAACACTCCCAATGCTTCTACCCTCGCCGGGAATCCAACCTAGACTTTTGCCGTGTGAAGCGAGAGCTTTAGCCACCAGGCCACAGGGCACCGTGGACTCCAGAGTCATGGCTTCAGAGAGTGGGCAGCTAGGGGCATTTGAATGTTCTATGTGCAGAAGAAATAGGGTAACCTATGGCGTCACTGTCGGTAAGGTGTAACATGCATCCAATAAGATCAATTAAACTAGGCATATTTCTCTGCATCATAGGGAGGTTAGCATTGGCCACCACTGTGACCACAAATGCAGATTTTTGCAGACGAATCCCACACCAACGTGACTGTTGCGTACTCTAGCTCAGGTCTCTTCAAAGCCGCCAACATGCCTCAGGAAATCGTGATTACACGATTGCAAATATCTGCTCCAACACTGACACACTGCCGCCTCACTCATAAAAATACCCAATTTTACCATTACTGACACCTGTCCTAACAACGTACTCACCGCCTCAATGAACACTGCAGCTTTTATTGCAGTCGCCGCCAAAAGCATACCATACCCCTACCATTACCTGCTCCCATGGCATCACCACTGCTTCACCCTGCAGGTCTCACGCAACGGTGGAGTCTGGTTCCAATGTGAGTGAGCCGGTGGAGCAACGAACGCTGGTGGAGGGTGACGACCACAGAGCAGGTCTACCAAGCTTCTCAGCTCACCGTCGTCCTCTCAGTCATCGACCTGGTAACAGTGCATCTTCTCATGTTATCTAACATACGCTAAGCAATCCTTTATTTAACATATATTATCACGCGATATTTCAGCACTTTTCGATTGTAATTGCATGTTTTTGTTTTTTGACTCCTTTCACGGTGTGTGTGTGTGTATATGTATGATTAGGTAAAACTGGTCAATTAGCAAGAACTCATCTAAAATTTAGTCCTTTCTAAAATTTTCTCTTATACGTTTAAAGATATATTTTTTCATTTATGTTAATGTAAGAATTTATAATTTTGTACCAAGAGAAACTTTATAACCTACCTAACCATATTACAACAAGTGCAATTTAATTTAGCATAACCCAACTAAATATATTTTAGATACGTTAACATTAATTTAATAATAAACAAACACAATGAAATATATTTCTTTTCGTTATGTTCAGAATGATTTTGGCGAAATTATTGCATACACAAATTTTCACTTGTCTTATATGGCAAGGTGAGCGTTGCTATTTAAGCCAAAATCGCAAGTTTTACCTAATCGGCACGACATATATATATATATATATATATATATATATATATATATATATATATATATATATATATATATATATATATATATATATATATATATATATATATTTATATTCTTTCAACAAACCGGCCATATCCCACCAAAGCAGGGTGGGCCCAAAAAGAAAAGAAAATGAGTTCTTGCTAGTTGACTATTACGGTCTCAGGTAATCAAGGCCTGTTAACCTGGTCGTAATGGGGCTTGGAGCTAAAATAAACACTACAGTAATCTTTGAATTGTATTTTCCTTCACTTAGTATGAACAGATGTATTTACAATATGTACACTATGTACAAGAGGTTGGAAAATAAATGTATCACCATAATCAAGAGGCAAGACAACAGCCTAAAGACAGAGAGACAACCGTGATCATGTAGACAGCCTGACTGTCTGCATAGACAGCCATGCTGTCTGAACCAAGGTACTGATTTAACGATGGGGCTCCCTCATTCGTTAAACCCTTAGCACCGGTTCGCTGATTGCGGAGGCAGCCTATATGAGAGTGTGTACATATGCGGAATAAATGTAACGTACACTTTGCATGCCACATTGACCAATTTTACCTATTCGGCAGCTGAACTTTTACAAAGGAAAAAGGTAATAAATGAAAGAGGAAAGCTCGGCTAGCCTATCCTAACAAAAATAAGTTTTTTTGCTACTTACATTAAATATATCACAAATTAATTTAAATTTATTTAATATTAATTAAAAACCAGTGAAAAGTATATTTTTCATTGTTTTGAAATTGATTTTTGACGATATATTGAATAAAGAAATTTTCACTTATCATTTTAGGCCTAACTCGCTGGTTTGGTTTATTCTGCACAAGAACTTGTGGAACAGGCTGAACTCCCTTAAAAAATTGGACTTTCCAAAATATCTGACATATATATATTTCATTATCAATGATATAAAATGATTTATTTTTGAACCAAACCTAACTTAGAGGCCTCAAATAACCTAACTAAAACTAGCGTTTTTTTTTTTTTTTAGGCTAAATTCTTTTATGTGATAGGTGAAGAAAGGCTCCTCTGATGGTATTCAAAATTTCAACAGTGGTTGGTATATTTAGTGGAGAGTTGGTGCCATTTTGCCTCTTTTTAATGTCGAAATGGTATAGTATTATTTTACCATATAGCATCATTTTACATTGATGCTGGTGAGGGGATCTTGATCCAAGAAAGTAGACTTATCTTCCCCCTTTGTTCTAATTTGAATGCCTATTTGAACGTCAAGCACACCGCCAGTCGAGGTAAGAACATTATTTTAGTTGGGGACAGTCAGATTAGGTTTATGGATAGGGAATTTTGTATTAAGGTTAAGAATAGGAGGCAGAGGGTGTGTTATCCTGGGGCTGGGGCTGGGGCTGCCTATCATCCACTTGTACACCTCGATGATATCTCCCCTCATTCTACGTCTCTCCAGAGAGTGGAGATTCAACGCTCTAAGTCTATCTTCATACGGGAGATTTCTTATACTGTAAATCATTTTAGTCATTCTTCTCTGTATGTTCTTCAACGAATCTATATCCATTCTGTAGTAAGGAGACCAAAACTGAGCTGCATAATCCAAATGAGGTCTCACTAGTGATGTATAGAGCTGTAAAATAACTTTTGGACTTCTGTTGCTTATACTTCTTGAAATAAATCCTAGTAATCTGTTAGCCTTATTGCGCACACTTAGGCACAGTTGTCTTGGCTTTAGATTTCTGCTTACCATGACTCCCAAGTCTTTTTCACATTCTGTATGATCGAGCTCTACTTCACCTAGTTTATAAATTCGAGGGATATTTTCATTACCAAGAACTAGCACCTTACACTTGTCCACATTGAACTTCATCTGCCACTTTTCAGACCAAGACATTAATTTGTCTAAATCCTCCTGGAGTTCACTGGTATCCTCCTCAGAATGAATTATACGGCCTATTTTTGTATCATCAGCAAATTTACTCATGTCACTTGCAATTCCTTCATCAAGGTCATTTATGTAAATTATGAACAACAATGGGCCTAAAACTGAGCCTTGTGGAACGCCACTAGTGACTAATCCCCATTCAGATTTGACCCCATTAATGGAAACTCTCTGCTTTCTATTGGTAAGCCATGCCTCTATCCATGCTAGAACTTTACCTCCTATACCATGAGCTGCCACCTTTCTTAAGTCTCTTGTGAGGTACTCTATCGAAGGCCTTACTGAAATCCAAGTAAACTATATCATATTCTATATCACTGTCTACTGCCTCAAATGTTTTATTGAAAAATGTCAGTAAATTTGTCAGGCAGGAACGACCTTTCGTGAACCCATGCTGAGATTCATTAATCAAATTATGTTCTTCAAGGTGACTTCTAATAATATCAGCTATAATTGATTGTAATAATTTGCCTACTATAGATGTGAGGCTTATTGGACGGTAATTTGATGGAATTGACTTATCCCCTGATTTGAATATAGGAACTACATTAGCTATCTTCCACATCTCTGGCACAATACCAGTTAGGATGGACGTATTAAACACATTCGTTAATGGCTGACTAAGTTCCATCTTGCATTCTTTAAGTACCCTGGAAAACAACTCGTCGGGTCCCGGGGACTTATTTTGCTTCAGTTTATCTATCTGTTTGATAACCATGTCCCTCGTGACAGTAATATTAGTTAATTTGAATTCTTCAGGAACTGAATAATTGTTAATTTCTGGAATCTCATTTACGTCTTCTTGTGAAAAGACTGACAAAAAATAGTCATTAAATAGAGAACACATTTCCAGTTCGTTATCCGTCAGCTGTCCATTCCCAATTTTCAGAGGTCCTACCTTTTCCCTCACCTTCGTCCTATACACTTGAAAGAACCCTTTTGGATTAGTCTTTGATTCATTAGCAACCTTAATCTCATAGTCACGTTTAGCTTTTCTAATTCCCTTTTTTACTTCTCTTTTCAACTGAACATATTGGTCAATAAGGTTAACATATCCTCTTTTGATGCGCCTATAAATTCCTCTTTTCTCCCCTAATAGATGTTTTAGCCTCCTGTTAATCCATTTGGGATCGTTATTATTTGACCTAAATTCTCTCTGGGGAATGAACATACTCTGTGCACGTTAAGCCAAAAACGCAAGTTTTACCTAATCGGCACGACATATATATATATATATATATATATATATATATATATATATATATATATATATATATATATATATATATTCAAAAGATCACAGTAAACAGGTGATATCAAAATATGCAAGACAACCACTATGAAAAAGTAAAGAATTTCCCAAGCGCTTTCGTGACTACTCACATTATCAAGGAACTATGTGAGTAGTCATGAAAGCGCTTGGAATTCCTCTATTTTTCATAGTGGTTGTCTTGCAATATATATATATATATATATATATATATATATATATATATATATATATATATATATATATATATATATATATATATATATATATATATATATATATATATGAAAGACAAGACAAGACAAGCTCAAGTACTTTCGCACTTCTCAATGCGTCATCAGGATCTATGCAATGTTGCAAGGGAGCAATTGAAGCCGGGGAAGTTTTCTCAGGGTTGCGTGGTGCGGATGTGTCACCGACCGCAGCTTCTCTCAGAATGTGTCTAACGGTCGGATCCAATCCACACCACCTCCATCACCCTTCTCCCCATATGGAGTAGGAGGGTTTTTGAGAAGTCAAATTTGAAATTAGAAGAAATAGTAGCCAGCCCAAAGCTTTTTTCTAGCCGCTTATAACAGGTCATGTGATTTGATAAATTACTTTTCTCATTAGTTACTATATGTATGGATTGCTATTATTCTGTGTAATTTTTTTAATTAATAAAATAAAGGAAAAGAAAGTGCTCTTTGTCCGTTTAAATGTCCTCCTCAGGGGTACTCAAATGTTCCCAGGGATACTCAGAAGTGTTTCTTCCTAAATATTGTCTACTATCCTTCTCAGTGTAGATTACTATGCCTTACTTCGGAATCTTTTATACCATTCCGATAATATTTCTATGATCCATTTTTTTTATTAATACTCTTTAACCCCACTACTTATGTTATCCCGTAATCTTGTGTACCTGTCAATGTATGGTACAGTAACAGATAAACGCGTTAAATAACCCTTCACCACTGACGTAGAATGAAGTTTTGGTGCGTAGACACAGGTCGAGCGTCACCAATCCATCATGAAGCCACCTGGCACAATGAGCAATCCTGTGATTTTGTATAGCATTGTTGTTTGAGGTTGTGTACAATAGACTCTACTAAACAGCTATCGAGCTTGTATAACCCATAATCTGAGATATATACTGTATTCCTTCCATGTTTCAAGATTGAAGATTCAATTATGTAACTTTCCATGACAGAACTGTTTGGTACTATTATCTGGGCAGCATCCCACCCCGGTGGGTGATTACAGGAACTAATGTGGTTAAAGATAACGTTCGACTCCTGCCCTGTCCTGAGTATTTATGTTGTTCAATTCTGGTTTCCAGAAATTTACCTGTTTGACCAATATATGAAAGAGAACACTGAATACATGGGACCTTGTAAACCCCACCTACTTTGTTGGAGGGTGTGTAGGAGGGTGTATTTTTAATCAGTCTTTGTTTCATAGTTCCTGTGTTTTTGAAAGCAAGGTTTATATTGATCTTTTTAATGCCTCACATAGGCAAACCAGATTCTCATTGTATGGTAAAACTAGTACATTTTTCCTGGCCATCATTTCCTTAGGTTTAGTCCTGTAGAAAGTTTTTCTTGCTGACATTATCGCCTTCTCGACAAAATCCCTCTTATATCTAAGTTTTGTAGCTATGTTGAATATCTTGCTGATTTCGTCCTCTAGGTACTCTGGACTGCTGATGCACAAGACTCTCAAGAACATTATGAGAAACACACTTCTTTTTACCCTGGTTTCGTGATTGGAATATTAGTGAATGTATGAAGACACACTGGTGGACTTCCTGTAAACTGTGAATTTGAATTTTCTAACGACAAGATGGATTAAAACATCTTGGAACGGCAGTGTTGTTTATTTCATGTTCTGTAGTAAAGTTAATGGAAGGTACTAAGCCTGGGTAGGAACTCTAATCAATGTTGTGATCTCTAGGCCATAGGCAAAGAACATCATCTACGTATCTGAACCAACTAGCTTTATCTGGGAGAATGTCTTTAAGAAGTCTGGTCTCATAGAATTCCATGTACAAGTTGTTGAGTAAGGGGCTAAGGGGATTTCCCATTGCCATGCCTTGTTTTTGAGCATAGTATTTCAGTTCAAACACGAACTTGCAATCAGTAACACAAAGTTTTATAAATTCAATTATTATTTTCGTGCAGTAGGGCATGGGGAAGTTTTCTAGTTCCTCTTCAAGGTACGAAGCAAGTCAGGGTCAGGGACTTTGGTGAACAGAGCTGTGACATCAAAGCCCACTAGGGTAAAGTCATGAGGGAGATTTAATTTCTCGAGCCTTTCAGTGAGGTCAACATGGGGGTTAGAAGTTTAACCAGCCATTTAGATAGGTTATATACAACTGAGCCTACTGAACTTATAATAGGACAGGCTGTGTACCCTGGCTTATGGGTCTTGATTATCCCATATAGATATGGTAGAGTCGCTGACCTAGCCGACAGATATTAAATTAATTCATCATTCCCTTTCAATAACGTTTTTAGGTGTTTATTGAAATGGCTTTTGACCTATTCAGTGAGGTTTTTAATGAGCGGTTCATATGTTTCACTGTCACTCAATAAAATGGTTAATTTTCCCTAAATATTCACCCAGGCGCTCACCCGCCATAATTCCGTGACGAGCACTGTATATATATAATATATATATATATATATATATATATATATATATATATATTATATATATATATATATATATATATATGTCGTCTGATTAGCGAAATGGTCATTAAGAATCTAATGTCTTTAAAATTTTCTTATAGTTTAAAGATAATTTTTCATTTATGTTAATGTAAAATTTATATTTGACCAAGAGAAACTTTGAACCTACTACCTTATAAGCGAATTTATTTCTAAACTCAAATATTTTTAGATCGTTAACATTAATTTAATAATAACAAATCACAATGAGTTTTTTCGTTATGTCAGAATGATTTTGGCGAATATTGCATACAAATTTCACTGTTTATATGGCAGTAGCGTTAGCTATTTAGCATATGAGTTCAATCGGCACGACATATATATATATATATATATATATATATATATATATATATATATATATATATATATATATATATATATATATATATATATATATATATATATATGTCGTGCCGATTAGGTAAAACTTGTGATTTTGGCTTAAATAGCAACGCTCACCTTGCCATATAAGACAAGTGAAAATTTGTGTATGCAATAATTTCGCCAAAATTATTCTGAACATAACGAAAAAATATATTTCATTGTGTTTGTTTATTATTAAATTAATGTTAACGTATCTAAAATATATTTAGTTGGATTAGGCTAAATTAAATTGCGCTTGTTGAATAAGGTTAGGTAGGTTTTCAAAGTTTCTCTTGGTACAAAATTATAAATTCTTACATTATTATAAATGAAAAAATATATCTTTAAACGTATAAAAGAAAATTTTAGAAAGGACTTAATTTTAAATGAGTTCTTGCTATTGACCAGTTTTACCTAATCGGCACGATATATATATATATATATATATATATATATATATATATATATATATATATATATATATATATATATATATATATATATATATATATATATATATATATATATATATATATATATATATATATATATATATATATATATATATATATATATATATATATATATATATATATATATATATATATATATATATATATTATATATTTATATATATACGTATATGCAAGACAAGCCACGGGGGTGGAAATCTTTAGCTCAAGTACTTTCACAATTCTCACTTCTCAGTGCGTCATCAGGAGCTATGCAGTGTTGCAAGGCAGCCACGTTAGTTCCTGTAATCACCCACCGGGGTTGCTGCTGCCCAGATTATTGTACAAAACAGTTCTGTCATGGAAAGAAACATAATTGAATCTTCTCTTTTGAAACATGGGTTATACATGCTCGATAGCTATTTAGTAGAGTCTATTGTACACAAGCACAACAATGCTATACAAAATCACAGGATTGCTCATTGTGCCAGGTGGCTTCATGATGGATTGGTGACGCTCGACCTGTGTCTACGCACCAAAACATCATGCTACGTCAGTTGTGAATGGTTATACAACGCGTTTAGCTGTTACTGTACCATACATTGACAGGTACACAAGATTACGTGATAACATAGGTAGTGGGGTTAAAGGATATTATAGGTAGAAATTTGGATCATAGAAATATTATTGGAATGGTATAGAAGATTCCCAAGTAAGGCTCATTAATCAATACTGAGAAGACTAGTAGACAATATTCAGGAAAATATAAAGGGATACTTCTGAGTTTTCCTGGGAACATTCGAGTACTCCAGACCAGGACATTTAAACGGACAAAGAACACATTCATTTCCTTTTTTTTTTATTAATTAAAAAGGTTACACAAAATAATAGCAATCCATATATATAGTATCTACTTAGAAACATATTTTCTCAAGTCACATGACCTGTTCTAAGGAGTTAGAAAAAGCTTGGGGTTGGCTATTATATCTTCTAATTTCATAATACTTGATATCTCAAAACCCTCCTACCCCTTATGGGGGGAGGAGGATGGTAGTGGTGCGGTGTGGCACCAACCATTGGCCCACATTCTGAAAGAGGCTGCGGGAGGTGACAGACCTGCACTGCGCTACTCTGAGAAAACTTCCCCTCACTCCTTCAGTTGCTGAGTTGCAACATTGCATAGCTCCTGATGATGCACTGAGAAGTGTGAAAGTACTTGAGCTAACGACTTCCACCCCCCGTGGCTTGTCTTGCATAGTTAAGATCGCCTGTCTGCGATTGTTTCCATTATATATATATATATATATATATATATATATATATATATATATATATATATATATATATATATATATATATATATATATATATATATATATATATATACAGTGCTAATCACGGCATTATGCCGCCCCTACCAATACACAAACACATACCACGAAAGATTATACATATATTTGCACACTTACTGAGGTTTTAATACTTGGTGCTGGGATCTTTATGCTTAATCACGTCCCTCAGTCGTGTAATAAGACTCACACAAATTCTTGAGGGTTTGGGGAGGTATATTATTCCAAGCCTCATGTAGAGCAGCCTCCAGCCGCAGGATGGAACTGATATCCTTGCCCAGTAAACTTCGTTTCAATATTGACCAGAGGTTCTCAATAGGGTTTAGGTCCGGGGAATTGCCTGGCCAGTCATTAAAGAACCTCACTTCACAGTCCTCAAGCCACTGAACTACAGAATTTGGTGGTATGACACGGTGCACCGTCCTGCATAAAAACCGTAGCCCCACACTTGTCAAATACCTCAGGTAAATTGTCACACAATTGCTCCAGGTAATAATATTGGTTCATATACTGGTTTGTGGGAAGCACAATGATTTCACCAAAACTCCCAAACCATGAGCGAGTTTGGGTGTTTGGTGGTCCCACATGTGTAGCATGGGTCTAGCAGGTCACTACCTCTGGGCCGGTACACATGTCCTCCACGGTTACAGGTTACGGTGAAGGTTGCTTCACCACTCCAAAGTACTTCAGACCACTGTTCAGGATTCCAGTGAAGATATTTCTTTGCATAATCCAGCCTTTGTTTCTTCTGTGGCTTGGAGAGGATCGGTTTCTTAACCTGGCTGTGACTTCTGTAGCCCAGTTCTGACACACGTCTGTTACCAGTTCTTACAGACACCTCTGAGAGAAGATGTGGGTTCTTTTCTTTCAATTCTCTAGCAGTTATCTTAGGTGTACTCTCTGTTTCTTTAACACAGTTAAGGTAAGAACAGATGTCTTCTTCGAGGGGCCAGGCCGAGGTTAGGCAGACGGTAACTCATCACCGCCACCAGCCTTGAAACGCTGCACCCAGTTCCTCACTGAATGCTCACACACAACAACATTCTCCACTGTTTCTTTCGTCTGGTGCCCAGCTTTGTGAAGCCCTATGATTTGAGCTATAGTTTCAGGTGTTAAAGACTTCCTTTACCCATAATCAAACATGTATAGCCCCAAAACCAAAGGGAACACCGGACAAAAGATGGGGCGGATGAGAAACATAAGTTCAACACTTCCTCTCACCACAGCTGCCATGTGAGCAATGAGGAGTCACTGTGGAGTGTGGCGGAAGGCCGTGACGTAATGCTAACGGTTGCTATCTGGCATAATGCACTGACGAAAAAAGACCCCCTATATGGAAGGCCTTTGATTTTTGTCACAGCATTATGCCGGGGCGCTCACCCGGCATAATGCAATGACTAGCACTCTATATATATTATATATATATGTGTGTCGTGCCGAATAGGTAAAATTGGTCAATTAGAAAAAAATTGTTTAAAATTAATTCCTTTCTAAAATTTTATCTTATACATTTAAAGATATATATTTTTTTCTTTTATGTTAATATAAAAATTAATAATTTTGTACCTTAGAAAACTTCCCTAACCTTATTATAACATACACAATTTAATTTAGCCTAAGCCAACTAAACATATTTTAGATAAGTTTACAATAATTTAATAATAAATAAACACAATGAAATATATTTTTTTCGTTAGGTTCAAAATGATTTTTGCGAAATTATTCCACACACAAATTTTTGCTTGCCTTATTCGGCGTTGCTTTTTAAGCCAAAATAGTAAGTTTTACCTATTCGGCACTACATATATATATATATATATATATATATATATATATATATATATATATATATATATATATATATATATATATATATATATATATATATATATGCAAGGCAACAACGGGGAGTTGAATAATAGCTCTAGCTCATATTGATGTGTTGCCATCAACACATCATCAGTAGCTTCCATTGTGGCAGAAATGAGTAGGAAGTCCAAGAAGACTCGTTCGAGTCGTACCCTTGAACGACTCTAATAGATCCTCCACATTTAATCTTCCACATATTAATCCCCCTTTTCCACTTTATTAGTCATCAGGCAACATTGTAAACAATTCTGACCATCATCTTAAATGTGAGACCCACAAACACTCATCTTTAAAGTAGGTATTTATTTCTTAGCAACACATTCTATAATATTTAATGAAGTTAAGAGTTCCATATTGATTTCCTCTTTAACTCGTTTTTCAAGCAAGTGGCTGATGCAGACAAAGTATTAATATTTGGTGCAGGTAATTCGTAAAATGAATCCCTTGATAATATAACCAAGCAACCTGGAGAGTAACTGTGTCTGTAATTTCCTTACATTTGGCTCACTTGACTTCTGACCATGACACTTGCTTCTTGTTACCTTCAGATTAACTGGACGAAGAGGAAATGAAATCGTGGGGATACATAACCCACATGGGAAGACCCATCACACATACTCGTCAGATGTATCACTGTTGAGGAGATTCAGCTGGTTAAAGCAAAATTGTGCTAAATTCAGGCCCATCTAACAGTCACACACAAAAAAATATACACTTAAAACAGGAATTTAAATCATTCGTGGGTAAGCGCTCCACGTTTTTCCTATTAACTGCATTCCGTGCACATGAGAGCGTGTACCAACACTTCCACAATATGTGCAACGGCGGCCAGCAGCAAGCATGCACGTACCAGGCTCATAACAGCAACGGTAACAACGACAGCAAACAATGTCTGCAACAACTACACCTGAATAATACAGGGCTGCTGCTTGGCCCACACAATAAGACCAGGGCACCACCCCTTCTACTGGAAAATGTGGGTGCGCGAAAAAATGGAACGAGGCGTTTAGTGGGCAGAAATAACCAAAGGGACTCGAAGTACAAGGTGGGAGGGAACAAGCGGCGGAAATATTAAAAACAAAGGAAGAGATACCAGAATACGAGCACTTTGTGTGAAAGGGAAAATGTATTCTCCAGAGAGAGTTAAAGATTAAATACGAAAGTTGATATGACACACAAAGAGGAAGTGTAGTGGGGGTGTTGTAGTGGGGGTGTTTTAGTGGTGGTGTTGTAGCGGTGGTGTTGTAATGGGGGTGTTGTAGCGGGGGTGTTGTAGTGGTGGTGTTGTAGCGGTGGTATTGTAATGGGGGTGTTGTAGCGGTGGTGTTGTAGTGGTGTTGTAGTGGAGGTGTTGTAGTGGTGTTTTAGTGGTGGTGTTGTAGTGGTTATGGTAATTAGTGATTGTATTGTAATAATGTTCTGGTGTATTGCAGTGATGATGGTGGTACTGTGATGGTAGTGGTATTGTGGTGGTGGTATAGTAGTGGTGGTATTGTGGTGGAGGTATTGTGATGATGATGGTATTGTGATGATGATGGTGGTGGTATTGTGATGATAGTGGTGGTGGTATTGTGATGATGGTGGTGGTATTGTGATGATGGTGGTGGTATTGTGATGATGGTGGTGGTGGTATTGTGATGATGGTGGTGGTATTGTGATGGTGGTGGTATTGTGATGGTGGTGGTGGTATTGTGATGGTGGAATGGTGGTGGTGGTGGTGGAATGGTGGTGGTGGTGGAATGGTGGTGGTATGGTGGTGGTGGTGGTAGTATGTTGGTGGTGGTGGTATGGTGTTGGTGGTGGAATGGTGGTGGTGGAATGGTGGTGGTGGAATGGTGGTGGTGGAATGGTGGTGGTGGTGGAATGGTGGTGGTGGAATGGTGGTGGTGGAATGGTGGTGGTGGAATGGTGGTGGTGGAATGATGGTGGTGGTATGGTGGTGGTGGTGGTATGGTGGTGGTGGTATGGTGGTGGTGGTATGGTGGTGGAATGATGGTATGGTGGTGGAATGATGGTATGGTGGTTTAATGGTGATGGTGTAGGTGGTGGTGGGGTTAGTGGTAATGGTGGTGATGGTGTGGTGTAGGTGGTTGTGGTGGTGGGGTAGTGGTAATGGTGGTGGTGGTGGGGGTAGTGGTAATGGTGGTGGTGGTGGGGGTAGTGGTAATGGTGGTGTAGGTAGTGGTGGTGTAGGTGGTGGTGGTGATGGTGTAGGTGGTGGTGGTAATGTTGTAGGTGGTGGTGGTGATGGCGTAGGTGGTGGTGATGGTAAGTATATAATTTCTCTATGTTTTTGGCAGAGATATTATGTGCACGAAGCTACTTTTCGGCTACTTTTGGGTTCACGTTAGAAAATTCAAGACTTCAAAATATATACGGTCGACGGAAATTTGGGAACTTTTGGTCTGGATGATTATCGCGTACGAATGTCGGTCCGGCATACATAATGAATAAGACATACCAACACCTGGGTATCTATCATTCTGAAGACTTATCTCCAACCTGAGGCTTTATCAACTCAGTACAGAGGTTATTCGAAGGAGTAGAAATTGAAGACACTAGAACACGAGGTAATCAGTCCCTCAGCACAGATGATGTTCACCACTGGATTCTTGTTATGTAGAATAAGCAAGAATATGGATGCTTATGTAGCGTCAGATGAGGTGCAGCAGTTGAAGGCATCTTCACCAGAGGGCGTAACCCAGTAGAGGAAATATTGCATGGCTTACAGTTGGTCCCAAGATTCCATGGTGTTGCTTTCCATAATTATCAAAGCAATAATGGTTGATGAAAAGGACACATGCATAGCACTTGGCTATCTTTACTTTGAAGACGTTTCATCAATAAACAGCTTTAATAATTTCAATACAGGGGTTGTCTGAAGGTATTAAAACCTGTGTGCTAACCTCTGGCTCAACTCTGGGTCGCGACATCCTTTTTCTAGTGTCTTACGATGCCTTCAGTTGATGAATTAGACACATGTGCAACATCTGTATAACTTTATTTTGTAGACTTTCATAATCCAGTAGCTTTATCAGTCCCTTAACATCGCAGAATTATATTCAGAAGACATTAGAAGATGAGATAATCAGTCCCTCAACACAGGAGCAGGTAATGAGCACCTAATTTGGAGTATAGGCAGGACTGGCGCTTATATACTGTAGTTAGATGAGATGCAGCAGATGAAGGCAGCATCATTGGTAGGCGGGACCCACCAGTGGAAGTCGGTCATGCCTTAGAGTCGTGCCGGAAGTTGGCAAGTAGTTGTGATGTTCTCTGTATAAAGATTCCATGATGCTGTTGTTATGGTGGTGGAATGATGGTATGGTGCTTTAATGGTGATGGTGTAGGTGGTGGTGGGGTTAGTGGTAATGGTGGTGATGGTGGTGGTGGTGGTGGGGGTAGTGGTAATAGTGGTGGTGGTGGTGGGGGTAGTATGGTGATGATGGTGGGGGTAGTATGGTGATGATGGTGGTATGGTGGTCGTGGTAGAATGGTGGTGGTGGTGGTATGGTGGTGGTGGTGGAATGGTGGTGGTGGAATGGTGGTAGTGGTGGAATGGTGGTGGTGGAATGGTGGTGGTGGAATGGTGGTGGTGGAATGATGGTGGTGGTATGGTGGTGGTGTAATGGTGGTGGTGGTGTTATGGTGGTGGTGGAGAATGAAGGCCTTGGCCTTCCTTCGTCTGCTACACTTTATCTGACTCCAGAATACATGCTGCCATCTTCCTGCCTGTGCTTCAGATTCATCAGTGCTACGGTGCTCATCATCTGCTTCTTGGGTAAGGCACTAATTATCTTATACTATCTTCTGTATATAATTATGCAAGGCAGAAGAACTGATTACTTCCTATTTTATAGTCTTCCGTTGAGGTCCCTGAACAGTAGTGACTAAGCCTACAATGGTGAAATGTCTACAAAATATAGAATTTCAGTTGTTGATCATGTGTCTGATTCATCATTTCGTTGATATTATATACCACTGAATTATGTCTTCAACTGCTGCACTTCATCTGACACCTATATTAAGCGTCCATTTTTCCGCCAATACTTTTCGATGGTGAACGACTTCATCTAGGATACGAGACTGACAGCTTCAGCATCTACTGTCTTCAGTTTCAGCATCAACAATCTTTGTACTGAATTGATAAAGCCACTGAATGACGAAACTTTTCAAATTAACGATACCCAGGTGTTGCACATGTGTCTTATTCATCAACATGTCGATATTGCATTCCATTGCAGTTCTGACACATGGATTAAATTGCCCATTTCTACTAAGAGCTTACAATGGAAAGGCAAACAATGATACTTAATTTTGCAATTATTCGAGACCGAAGCTCAAAGTGTTCGTTAGTTTAAACTCCCTCAAAGTAATTTAAGGTATATAACTAGTTTTCTGAAACATCACAGATTGATAACCCTCAACCTCACACAGAGGGAAATCCTCTTCATGCTAATTCGAAATAGATAAGTCATTACGAGAGATAATCAATGTATACTCACTCCGGCTCTGTCAGCCAGTCGTATTCCAATCTCAAGGCCTTTGGATAACTCAGAGAGGATAATTATTGTGCAGGATGATCATAGAACACACTCCCTGGCAGCACAGGACACACATCAGACCAAAACAGAATAGAGGAATGGATGTCAGAATACGAGTTTGTAATTACCTATTTGTAATTATATATATGATATATATATATATATATATATATATATATATATATATATATATATATATATATATATATATATATATATATATATATTTTTTAATTTTTTCAACACGTCGACCGTCTCCCACCGAGGCAGGGTGACCCAAAAAGAAAGAAAACACCCAAAAAAAAATACTTTCATCATCATTCAACACTTTCACCTCACTCACACATACTCAGTCTTTGCAGAGGGGCTAAGATACGACAGTTCAGAAAATCCCTCCAAATCGCCAATATTTCATTTAACTGGTTTCCCTGAATCCTTTCACAAAATATTACCCTGCTCACACTCCAACAGCTCGTCAGGTCCCAAAAAACATTCGTCTCCATTCACTCCTATCTAACACGCTCACACATGCTTGCTGGAAGTCCAAGCCCCTTGCCCACAAAAACCTCCTTTACCCCCTCCCTCCAACCTTTTCGAGGACGACCCCTACCCCGCCTTCCTTTCCCTACAGATTTATACACTCTACAAGCCATTCTACTTTGATCAATTCTCTCTAAATAACCAAACCACCTAAACAACCCCATATTCAGCCCTCTGACAAATACTTTTATTAATTCCACACCTCCTCCTAATTTCCACACTCCGAATTTTCTGCATAATATTTACACCACACATTGCCCTTAGATAGGACATCTCCACTGCCTCCAGCCTCTTCCTCGATGCAGCATTTGCAACCCATGCTTCACACCCATATAAGAGTATTGGTACCGCTATATTTTCGTACATTCCCTTCTTTGCCTCCATGGATAACGTTTTTTGTCTCCACAGATACCTCAACGCACCACTCACCTTTTTTCCTTCATCAATTCTATGGTTAACCTCATCCTTCATAAACCCATCCACTGACAAGTCAACTCCCAAATATCTGAAAACATTCACTTCTTCCATAATCCCTCTCTCCAATGTGATATCCAATTTTTCTTTATTTAAATCGTTTGATACCCTCATCACCTTACTCTTATCTATGTTCATTTTCAACTTTCTACCTTTACACACCCTCCCAAACTCGTCCACTAACCTTTGCAACTTTTCTTTAGAATCTCCCATAAGCACAGTATCATCAGCAAAAAGTAACTGTCAACTCCCATTTTGCATTTGATTCCCCATAATTGAATCCCACCCCTCTCCCCAACACCCTAGCATTTACTTCTTTTACGACCCCATCTATAAATATATTAAACAACCATGGTGACATTACACATTCCTGTCTAAGACCTAATTTAACCGGGAAGTAATCTCCCTCTCTCCTACACACCCTAACCTGAGCCTCACTATCCTCTTAAAAACTCTTTACAGCATTCAGTAACTTACTACCTATTCCATACACTTGCAACATTTGCCACATTGCTCCCCTGTCCACTCTATCATATGCCTTTTATAAATCCATAAATGCAATGAAAACTTCCCTACCTTTATCTAAATATTGTTCACATATATGCTTCAATGTAAACACTTGATCTACACATCCCCTACCCACTCTAAAACCTCCTTGCTCATCTTCAATCCTACTCTCTGTCTTACCTCTAATTCTTTCAATAATAATCCTACCGTACACTGTGCCTGGTATACTCAGTAAACTTATTCCCCTATAATTCTTACACTCTCTTTTATCCACCTTTCCTTTATATAAAGGAACTATATACGCTCTCTGCCAATCCCTAGGTACCTTCCCCTCTTTCAATCATTTATTAAACAAAAATTCCAACCACTCCAACACTATATCATCCCTGCTTATAACATTTCTGTCATGATCCCGTCAGTTCCAGCTGCTTTACCCCCTTTCATTCTACGTAATGCCTCACGCACCTCCCCCACACTCACATCCTACTCTTCTTCTCTCCTAAACGATGTTGTACCTCCCTGGCCAGTGCAGGAAATTACCGCCTCCCTTTTTTCATCGACATTTAAAAGTTCCTCAAAATATTCCCGCCATCTACCCAATACCTCCAGCTCCCCATCTACTAACTTCCCTACTCTTTTTTTAACTGACAAATCCATTCGTTCCCTAGGCTTTCTTAACTTGTTTATTTCACTCCAATTTTTTTCTTGTTTTCAGCAAAATTTCTTGACAGAGCCTCTCCCATTCTTTCATCTGCTCTTCTTTTGCACTCTCTCACCACTCTCTTCACCTTTCTTTTACTCTCCATATACTCTGCTCTTCTATTAACACTTCTGTTTTGTAAAAACCTCTCATAAGCTACCTTTTTCTCTTTTATCACACCCTTTACTTCTTCATTCCACCACTCACTCCTCTTTCCTCCTGCACCCACCCTCCTATAACCACAAACTTCAGCCCCACATTCTAATACTGCATTTTTAAAAATATTCCAACTCTCTTCAACCCCCCCCCTTCACTACTTACACTTGCACTAGCCCACCTTTCTGCCAATAGTTGCTTATATCTCACCCTAACTTCCTCCTCCCTTAGTTTCTACTCTTTTACCTCTCTCTTACTTGTTGTTGCCATTTTCTTTTTGTCATACCTACCTTTTACTCTAACTGTAGCTACAACTAAATAATGATCCGATTTATCCGTTACCCCTCTATAAACATGTACATCCTGAAGTCTATTACCAAACCTCTTTCTACATATAGCTCAATTAAAGGCTCCCCATTTACATTTACCCCTGGCACCCCAAATTTACCAACTACTCCCTCCACAACATTTTTAGCTACTTTAGCATTAAGATCCCCAACCACAAGTACTCTCTCACTTGGTTCAAAACTCCCAATGCACTCGCTCAACATTTCCCAAAATCTCTCTCTCTCCTCTACACTTCTCTCTTCTCCAGGTGCATAAACACTTATTATAACCCACTTTTCACATTCAACCTTTATTTTACTCCACATAATCCTTGAATTTATTCATTTATATTCCCTCTTTACCTGCCATAACTGAATATTCAACATTATTGCCACTCCTTCTTTAGCTCTTACTCTATTTGAAACCCCTGACCTAATCCAATTTATTTCTCCCCACTGAAACTCTCCTACCCCCTTCAGCTTTGTCTCACTTAAAGCCAGGACATCCAGCTTCTTTTCATTCATAACATCTACAATCATCTCTTTCTTATCATTCGCACAACATCCACGCACATTCAAACATCCCACTTTGATGGTTTTCTTCTTTTTTCTTTTTAGTAATCTATACGGGAAAAGGGGTTACTAGCCCATTGTTCTTGGCATTTTAGTTGACTTTTACAATACTCATGGCTTACGTAGGAAAGATTCTTATTCCACTTCCCCATGTATATGAAAGAAATGCAATAAGAACAAGAACTATTAAGATAAAATCAAAGAAAACTCAGATGAGTGTATATACAAAACGTGTACATGTATGTGTAGTGTGACCTAAGTGTAAGTAGAAGTAACAAGACGTACCTGAAATCTTGCATGTTTATGAGACAGAAAATATGTGTGTGTGTGCATGTGAATGCGCATGCGTTTGAGTGAGTACTTGTACACATGCCCGATAGTTGTATTGAGTAAGTGTGTGCGTGTGCGCGCGGTGTTGTGTGTGTGTGTGTACTCGCCTAATTGTGGTTGCAGTGGTCGATTCACAGCTCCTGGCCCCGGCCTCTTCACTGGTCGCTACTAGGTCACTCTCCCCGCTCCATGAGCTTTATGATACCTCTTCTTAAAGCTATGTATGGATCCTGCCTCCGCTACCTCACTTTCCAGACTATTCCACTTCCTGACAACTCTGAAGAAGAACTTCCTAACATCCCTGTGACTCATCTGAGTCTTCAACTTCCAACTTTGACCCCTTGTTTCTGTTTTCCATCTCTGTAACATTCTGTCTCTGTCCACCTTGTCGATTCCTCTCGGTGTTTTATGTCATTATTGTATATTCCCCTATCTCTCCGGTCCTCCAGTGTCGTCATGTCGAGTTCCCTTAACCTCTCTTCGTAATACTTGCCCCTTAGATCCGGGACTAATCTCATTGCAAACATTTGCACTTCCTCCAGTTTCCTGACGTGCTTGGCCAGGTGAGGGTTCCAAGCTGGAGCTGCATATTCCAATATGGGTCTGACGTACATGGTCTATAGGGTCCGGAACGACCCCTTACCGAGATGCTGGAATGTTATTCTTAGGTTCGCTAATCACCCATATGCTGCAGCAGTTATTTGGTTGATGTGCTCGGTATTATACACACTCCAAGATCCTTTTCCTTAGTGAAGTTTGTAGTCTTTGGCCCCCTAGAGTGTACTCTGTCTGCGGTCTGCTTTGCCCTTCCTCTGTCTTAATGATTTTGCACTTGATAGGGTTGAACTCCAGGAGCCAGTTACTAGACTGTGCTTGCAGCCTGTCCAGATCCCTCTGTAGTCCTGCCTTGTCCTCCTCCGAATGAATTCTCCTCATTAATTTCACATCTGCAAACTGGGACGCTTCCGAGTCTATTCCTTCAAATATACCAGAAACAGCACAGGTCCTAGGACTGACCCCTGTGGAACCCCACTCGTCACAGACGCCCACTCTGACACCTTGTCACATACCAAGACTCGTTGTTGCCTCCCTGTCAGATATTCTCTGATCCATTGCAGTGCCTTTCTTGTTATGCGTGCCTGTTCCTCCAGCTTTTGCATTAACCTCTTGTGAGGAACTGTATCGATGGCCGTCTTGCAGTCCAAGAAAATGCAATCTATCCACCCCTCTCTCTCTCTCGTGTCTTACTTCCGTTACCTTGTCATAAATCTCCAGTAGGTTTGTGACACAGGATTTTCCTTCCCTGAAACCGTGCTGGTTGTCGTTTATAAGCTTTTTTCTTTCTAAGTGTTCTGCCACTCTCCTCCTGATAATCTTCTCCATCCTTTTGCATACTATACACATCACTGACACAGGTCTGTCTCCTTTCTTAATAATTGGGACTACATATGCCATCTTCCATACATCAGGTAGTTGCCCAGTTTCAATGGATGTATTCAAGATTTTTGTTAGTGGCACACACAGCATCTCAGCTCCCTCTCTAAGGACCCACGGAGAGATGTCTGGTCCCACCGCCTTTGAGGTATCAAGTTCACATAGCAGCTTCTTCTCCTCCTCGGTTGTGTGTATTTCATCCAGTACTTGTTCGTGTGCCTCAGTATTCTGATTTCCTGGAGTCCTTCCTGTCTCCAATGTAAATACTAGCTCCAAGGGGCCTTTTGTACGTGATATGCTCGATGTCCAAACTACTCAAGATGAATACTAGGTCCAGTCTTGCTGGTTTATCCTCACCCCACTCTGGTAGTGTCCCTAACATGTTGATGCATGAGGTTTTCCAGTACCACATCCATCATCTTGGCTTTCCATGTTTCGGGACCCCCATGGGGCTCAAGGTTTTCCCAGTCAATCTCCTCGTGATTGAAATCACCCATAACTAGTAACTTTGCTCTACCCATGTGAGCTCTTCTGGCCACCTTGGCTAGTGTGTTTACCATTGCTCTGTTGCTCTCTTCGTATTCTTCTCTTGGCCTCTGCAGTTCTGTGGCGGGTTGTACATCACTGCAATTACCACCTTATGACCCCCAGACTGCATTGTTTCTACTAAGTAGTCCCTTTCGCCCATTCCATCCATTCATTTTATTTAATGAACTCCCCACCGATTTTTAGTGAGCAGTGCAACTCCTCCTCCCACTCTGCTCCCTCTATCTTTTCTCAGGATATGATATCCGGGTGGAAAGATTGCATTTATCCTGGTAAGTTTTGTTTCTTTGAGTGCTATTGTGTCTGGGGATGTCTCCTTGATTCTTTCATGCCACTCCTCAAATTCATTTATTCTGTCTGCATTTATATACCAAACCTTCAACTTCTTTTCTAAAACTATGGTCTGGGGGGTTCCTTGGGGTTGGGAAAGTGGGAGACCTGATGAGGAACTATGGGGGGTTGCTGTGAAGGTGGAGTCTGTAATGAGGTGGGTGGGGGCATTGGGTATAGCATATGGGTTTTGTTGTAGAATGCAGGTTGCATTGGGGTTGAAGGGTTTCTATAGGTGGTTGTGAGTGAGGTTGTATTTGATCTTCCTCCTGAGTTTGGGTTCTCCTGTCCATCTCTGGCTTTGCCTCTCTTTCCTCCTTTCGTCTTTGTACCCTCTTTCAGTTTCTGCCTTTCTTCTCGTATTCTATCATGGTCGAGATACGCCCTCTGATACGCCAACATGTCACTTAGTCGTGCTTTCTCCTGCAGGATTCTGTTTCGAGACAATTCTGCTTTGAAAATCACTTTGACTGGCCAGTTTCCTCATGCAAACCCTCCTATTCTCAGAAAATTTGTCAGCTGGGTCTTGTCATCTCCTATTACTTTATGATGCTTTCAATTGCTTTTTTCTCCCCTTGTCTTCTTGCTTCGTAAGTTTCCCTTTCAACTTCCTGGAGCCCATAAACAAAGACTGATCTCTCCCTTTCATTCTCCCACTGCATATCCCTATGTATCCCCTGATTCGATTTAGTTGCCTCCATTGCAGCTTTCCTTTCTTCAATCTCTTCACTATCTGTTGTCCCTGGGCCCAGTGGTCTGTCATTTTCCCTTCGCAGCTTACCCAGGGCACCACTGTGATCTCTTAAGGCCTCTACATATAGCTTAGCTCTTTCATTTTCTACAGTCCTTCTCGATTATTCCTCATGTGCTCCTCTTTTTTCTGGGGCTCCATACAATTTCACTCCTTCGTTACCTACAGTCCCCTCGTTTGTGACTGAGGTAGCAGTTTCTGATGTCATGCCCACATTGCTCTTTAGTTCTTTAGAGTGTTTCAGATTTTTAGTTCCTCTTCTAATCTTTGTATCTTAGCTTCTGCTACTGTCCACTTCCAGCTCTCTGCAGTTATCCTCTCCTCCATTTTCATGCTAAACGTTTCTAGCTTCCTTCCCCACTCGTGTTCCCTTTTCATGAGCTCTGCTATCCAATCTTCTTCCCAGACTCATCCGTCCTGCTCTGTGTGTGTGTGTGTGTGTATGTTTGTTTTCCAATCACATGACAACTTAAAATTTTACCTCACGCAATTTTGTACCAAAACACTCATTTTCTACACGTATTTTAAGCAGACGATTACATTTGAATGATGAAGGATTTGGTTTCAACTTAGAAAAGTAGACTGAGCTGGGTGAAGATGAGCAGCGGGTGAAATGAGGGTAATTTAGGGTATATGATTTAGCTAATTAGGTTTCATTGGTTAACCCATCACTACTACAACGCTGAAAATTCATGCTTCCAACTAGAAAGGCGGTCAGTGGAGCAGCAAGGGAACGTAGGACGCGTTCAGAGGACTATCTGGCGCTTCATAATGGCTTGGTGACACAGGATGTTTATAGGATCCCATGTTTTAGTATTGACCAGGCTACGAGGTGAATAAGATTTTGAAGTCCTTAAATTTTGGCAGAGTGGAGCAATCACCTCGATTCGTTGTCCAAGGCTTGCAGCTTGCTGAAGCACTGCAGCATTTTGGATGGTCTTCCAGCAAGCACATAATCTGAGAGTCTCAACTATTCCCAGGGCGTGGAAGAACCCCTTCGGCCACCAGTAATGTTCGGTGAAGGAGCATGATTGACTTAGTTACGCCTGTCAAACAGTGTACAATACCAGTACTAAATAGACTATTGAACGTGTGACCTCTTTTCACAAAGATACACAGATTTTGTTAGCTGTGGACGTGGCAGCAATTCTTGGTGAGTGGGGGGATGCGGTGGCTTGAGGGAGACGGCTATAGCTTCTGATCTTTAGACTGGTTGACGTGAGGGTGAGAGCAGATGCATCGCCCCCGGCGTCCTGTGTGCCCTTGAACGCCGACATATATCACTAGTGTTAAAGACTTGACGAGACGATTAAAAAAATACACAATGGGTCTCAAACTGTCTCTAGACAAGAGGGAATCAACATGTCCTTGGACCAACAATGGGACTTAATTCTGTTCCAGGTTCAGGGGATGACTGGTCAATTGGGAATCTCAGTCTGTCCCAGGATTAACAGAAATCTCAATATGTCCCTGAACCAGCAGAATTCAGCCTGTCCCTGCTGACTCGCAGGGAGATACAACATACCCCTATGACAGCTGTGGACCAGCGTGACTCAGTGTATCCGTTGCCCAACTGAAGACACACATGTCCCTGGGCCAGCAGGAGACTCAGCGTGTCTCAGGAAAGATAAACAGAGTCACCAAGACCGTGAATCATCAGTGGAAAGAGCCTATCCATGGATGAGCGGCAGAGTTGGAAAATCCCTGGACCAGTGACAGACTCTGTGTCCCAGGATCAGCAGTAGAATCAGCATATTCCTGTACTAACACTGCAGAGGATTCGTCGTCTCGCTGTACACCTGATGGAGAGCAGCAGCAGCAGCGGCAGCAGCGACGGCGTCAGGAAAAGCTCTGGCAAGCTACTCGGACAATCCACTTACATAATCTCATCTCTGCACAAAATTGAATTCTGCGTTGATTTATCATTCTGAGTGGCCAAGTGAGGGAGCGGAATTCAGTTAAGGAAAGGAAGGGTGAAGGTATACAGGGGTGAGGAGGGGGGAGAAATGGAATAGAAATGGAATGAGATAGGTAGGAATGTGAAGAGGGAAGAAAAGAAGAAAACTTGATGAGAACGTAGAATTACGAAAGCCTTTTCACAGGAAAATGAGAAATGTAAATACATACTCTTGCCCATATACACACGCGGGCATGCATGCATACGCTCGTGCACACACACACACACACACACACACACACACACACGCAAACCTAAGAATAGCGTTCCAATACCTCACTAAGAAATCGTTCAAGACTCTGTACACCATATACGTCAGGCCCATACCGGAGTATGCAGCACCAGTTTGGAACCCACACCTGGTCAAGCACGTCAAGAAATTAGAGAAAGTGCAAAGGTTTGCATTATTATTATAATCAAAAGAAGCGCTAAACCACAAGGGTTATACAGCGCGGCAGGGCAGGACAGGATGCAGGGAGAATAGATTGTAAGCGGGAGATGGATGATTAGTAGGGTATGGAGTGCAGCAGGACAGTGGATAGTGCAGGGATAGAGGGTAACAAGAGATCGAGGTAGAAGGGACTGAGGGAGGTGCTAGAGGTATAATCTTCAGAGTTTGTGTAGTAAGTCAGTTTCTGTAAAAAAGGCAACGAGAGAGTCAGGATTAAAGGAGGGTCCATCAGCAGGTTTGCAACAAGACTAGTCCCAGAGCTAAGGGGATTGTCCTACGAAGAAAGGTTAAGGGAAATCGGCCTGACGACACTAGAGGACAGGAGGGTTAGGGAAGACATGATAACGACATATAAAATACTGCGAGGAATAGATAAGGTGGACAGAGACAAGATGTTCCAGAGAGGGGACACAGAAACAAGGGGTCACAATTGGAAGTTGAAGACTCCTATGAGTCAAAGGGATGTTAGGAAGTATTTCTTCAGTCGTAGAGTTGTCAGGAAGTGGAATAGCCTAGAAAGTGACGTAGTGGAGGCAGGAACCATACATAGTTTTAAGACGAGGTTTGATAAAGTTCATGGAGCAGGAAGAGAGAGGACCTAGAAGCAATCAGTGAAGAGGCGGGGCCAGGAGCTATGACTCGACCCCTGCAACCACAAATAGGTGAGTACAAATAGGTGAGTACACACACACACACACGCGCACACACACAAAATACTGATAGGAATCGACAAGGTGGACAGAAGCAGGATGTTCCAGAGATTGGACACAATAACAAGGGGTCACAGTTGGAAGTTGAAGATTCCGATTAATCACAGGGATGTTAGGAAGTATTTCTTCAGTCACAGAGAGGTCAGGAAGTGGAATAGTTTGGGAAGCGATGTAGTGGAGGCAGGATCCATTCATAGCTTTAAGAAGTGGTATGATAAAGCTCATGGAGCAGGAAGTGTGACCTAGTAGCGACCAGTGAAGAGGCTGGGCCAGGAGATGTGATTCGACCCCTGTAACCACAATTAGGCGAGTGTACGCACTGTCTGTCTGTCTGTCTGTCTGTCTGTCTGTTTGTCTGTCTGTCTGTATCTCTCTCTCTCTCTCTCTCTCTCTCACACACACACACAGCAAGGCTGCTATAGCAGGAATTAAGAAAAGTTGAAGAGTTAACCATCAGTCAACCGGAAATAAACCAGACACAAACCGAACACGTCTAGGAGATCATCTGCCAGGAGAAGACGGAGAAGAAATTAGAAACACTAAGTTACCGGAAGAAATTGAAGGCAGGGAGAGTAAGTTTAATATGGCTGGAAGAGAATACGATACACATATTTATGTGTTAAATGAAGTAAGAGAATCTGAGGAATGTAAGAAGGCAAAAAGGTGGAACAAGAAATTGAAGACCTAATTGAGGAAATTGGAGCCACCTGTGAGACGAGCCAAATATATGGGTTTTTTTCATCAAGGGAAAAGACAAGGAAAGAGGGAAAGACAAGGCCAGTGTGATTACAGAAGAGGAGACATGGAAAAGGAGAGGAAAGCATTAACAGAGGAACAGAACAGGGAAAGAACATTAGGAAAGGGTCCAAGAAATGTTCCAACACTCAAGAGAGACTCTCTGCCCAGAATCTTCAGAAGCAAGAAAGCAGCTTTCCCGTGCTAGAGTAAGAGAGAAGAATCAGAGGATGGTGCTCGAATGAAGACTGAGTCACCGAAAAAAGTGAAATCATGAAAGAAAGAGTAGGAGAGGAAAACCCCGATATTATAGCTTTAACAGTGACACAGTCCCCAGGAACAGTAACTAGTGTGACATTCCTAGAGGGCTTCTAAATAGTAAGAGCAAGAGAAGGAAGAACAGGAAGAGGAGGAGTAGTACTGATAGTTAGAAACCAAGAAAGATTTGATGAATTAAGAAAACGCGAAGACTGATAAAACTTGGACATCCATGAAGGACCAAAATTATTGAAAGCGAAACAGGGAAGCAGTAATGAAAAATTATGCGAGTCATGTGAAGGAGACATCCCAAATAAGGGCAGGATATGAGCCATCGAGAGACAACCTGGTTTTAACTCAAAATTTTGGGAGCACAAGTCTTAGTACTTACAGAGAACCCCTATATGCCAGTGATCTGGCCATACTAACTTTTGAGTATCTAATGGAAATGAGAATTTTGAAAGAAACGGTGGAAATGAGAAACAAAAAAAAATTGGACAACAGAAGGGAGGAATAAAAACAAACTTTGAGAAAGGGAAATGGGAAAGAGAACTAGAGATTAAAGATGGGCAAGAAAAGATGAATGTAATAGAGACAAAGTACAAAGAGCAAAAGGAACTATTTGTGTTGAACATGAGGTAAAGAAGCAAGAAAAATAGACAAAACCTATGGTTTAATCACGAATGTAGAGGCGCCGAGGGAAGGAGCAAGAGAGCTGGGAAGAAACAGAGAGCAAGTTTAACTGAAAAAAACTGGAAGCAAACAAGGAAGAGAGAAAAGAATACACAAGAATAAGAAGAGAAGCTTAAAAGTCAATTTAAAACTGGCATTGCAGCAAAGGCGAAAACGGTACCAAAGTTACTCCAGAACTACATAAGTGATAAATGTGACTGTGAAAGAGCAAATAATAAGACTGAAGAAGGATGATGAAATTCTTGAACCCAATAACACAAGTGGTCAACTAATCACTTCTTTTAAGATAAATGCTAGAAAATTGATAAAAGGCAAATGTGGCCCCATATATAACCAAATAAACAGACGAGAAACATTGAACTGCACGACGTTATCTTTAACATGCATACTGTCAATCATTGTATAGAATAAAGTAAGAAAAAGAATATAGCAGCACTTAGAAAAAGTTCTTCACGGAAAGCCAACACGAATTTAGGGGTGGAAAATTCTGTCTTACAAATTTGCTAGAGTTCTACAACAGAATCACAAAGAAAAAATTAAGAAAGACAGAGCTAGAGGGTTTGTATCTTCTAGGATTACAGGAAAGTATTTAACTCTTTAGCTGCAGTGGGTCAGAGTGTAACTCTGAAGCGGAGAATAATGGTAAGGGATGAGATATCGAAATGGGGATGAGCAACGAGGTGCTGTAGGGATCGGTACTAGTACAACTGCTATTTCTAATATACTTGAATAACCTAACAGGGGATGGAACCTCATGTGTCACTGCAGATGATGCAAGACTAATGAGAAAAATAAAGACGGGAGAGGACAGTGATGATCTCCAGGGAGACATCAGACTAAAGATGTGGTCAAATAAGCAGCTTTTCAATGAGAGAGCAGACCAGAGAAAACTGCAAAAATGCGAGAGTGAAAAGGACCTGGGGTGAACATAACACCAAGCACATCACCAGAAATGAAAATAAACTGTACAACAGCAGAGGGATATGCAAGAATGCAAACCACAGACTTACATTCAGGATCTTGAATAATGAATCATTTACAACCTTTTATAAAATATATGTTAGGCAAATCACTGACTACTCCACCCAAGCATGGAGCCCACACCTGGTCAAACATGTAAAAAAAAAAACTCGAAAAAGTTCAAAGGTTTGCAACCAGACTAGTACCAGAAATGAGAAGATGCACTATGAGGGAAGGTTGAAGAAATTGATCCTGGTGACCCTAGAGGACAGAAAGACAAGGGAAACATAATTACTACGTACATAATTATATGATAAACTGATTAGCAGATGGGGACAAACTCTCTTAATTAAGAGGAGTGGGATAAGGGGAACACGTAGGAAAGTATTTCTTTAGTCAAAGGGTAATTGAAAAGCAAAATTTAAAACTAAGAGACCAGAAATCAGTCAGTCCCATCAAAGTAGTAGGGGCCAGGAGGCAAGTCTCGACTTGTTCACTTCAATCATGTCTTCCCTCATTCTTCGTCTTACTAGTGAATATAAAATCTTTCTTCATACGAAAGATTTCTAATGCTATGTATTAATTTTGTCATTCTTTGTTGAATGTTTTCTAACGAATTTATATCCATTCTATAATATGGAGACCAGAACTGAGCTGCTTGATCTAGGTGAGGCCTTACTAATGATGTATAAAGCTGTAGTATAACCGCTGGACTTCTGTTGCTAACACTTCTTGATATAAATCCCAGTAATCTGTTTGCCTAATACGTACGCTTAGGCATTGCTGTCTTGGTTAAAGGTTGCTGCTTACCATCACCCCCAAGTCCTTTTTGCAATCTGTACGGCCAAATTCTACATTATTTAGCTGATAAGTGCTAGGGTTATGAACTTTCCCAAGCTTCAGAACTTTGCATTTATCTACATTGAATTGCATCTGCCACTTTTCTGACCAGGAATTCAGTTTGTCTAAATCCTCATGAAGTTCCCTGACATCTACGTCTGAATCAATTATCCTACCTATCTTCGTGTCATCAGCGAATTTGCTCATATCACTAGTAATTCCCTCGTCAAGGTCATTTATATATATTATAAACAACAACGGCCCTAAAACTGATCCCTGTGGAACGCAACTTGTTAACAGATCCCCACTCAGATTAACCCCATTTATACACACACACTGCTTCCTGTTCGTGAGCCATGACTCTATCGATGACAACACTTTTCCCCCATTGCCAAAAGCTGCCACTTAACAGTCTCTGGTGTGGAAGTCTATCAAAAGCCTTACTAAAATCTAAATAAATGATCAACAGCCTCAAAAGCTTTACTGATAAAGTTAGCAAATTAGTAAGGCAGGAACGGCCCCTCATGAATCCATGCTGAGTATCATTAATCAAATTATGATGGTTTCTTATACATCAGCTATAATTGACTCTAGTAATTTGCCTACAATTGAGGTCAGGCTTATTAGCCGGTAATTTGACGGAAACGACTTGTCCCCTGCTTTAAAAATAAGAATTAAATTGACCATCTTCCACATATCAGACACTACACCTGTTTGAAGAGATATATTAAAATATAAGTCAATGGTTTACAAAGTTCCATTTTACCCTCCTTAAGAACCCTTGAATAAAGCTCATCAGTGCCCGGGGATTTATTTTGCTTCAGTCGGTCTACTTGTTTGATAACCATTTCGCTAGTGACTGTGATATTACATAATTTATCTTCTTCTGGCCCACTATAAAAATTAATTTTGGGATTTTATTAGTGTATTCCTATGTGAAAACCGAGAGAAAATAATTATTAAAAATAGAGCACATTTTATTCTCCTTGTCAGTAAGATTCCCAGAGTTATTTTTAAGGGGACCTATCTTTTCTCTAACTTTTGCTCTATAAACCTGGAAAAAAACTTTTGGGTTAGTTTTCGAATCCATAGCAACTTTAATTTCGTAGTCCTGTTTGGCTTTTCTTATCCCCTTTTTAACCTCCCTCTTAATGTGAATATATTGATTTATAAGATTACCCTCACCTCTTTTGATGCACCTATAAATTCCTTTCTCCCCTAAAAGATATTTGAGCCTATTATTCATCCATTTCGGGTCACTTCTATTCGATCTTATTTCTTTATATGGAATAAACGTTCTTTGGGCAGCGTGTATAGTGTTTAAAAAGCTGTCATACTGATAGCTCTTTTCATTACTTCAGTCCACAGATGTTAGTTGTTCTCTAAGCCCATTGTAATCTGCATACAAAAATCTGAGCTTGCGCTTGCTTGGCTTGCGCCAAGTTCCTCTGTAATTTCTAAATTATTAACAAGGGTTTCATTGTTTGCCAAAATCAAGTCAAGCAGGTTATTTCCCCTTATAGGTTCTGTAACAGTTTCAAAAAAAATCCTGAACTACCTCTAAGAAGTCGTTAGACCCTAAATTCCCAGTAAAGGAATTCCAATCAATCTGGCTAAAGTCCCCTAGAATTACTACGTTATCGTGCCTTGTGGCCTTAACAATTTCCACCCAAAGTAGTCTCCCTTGGTCCCTATCTAAGTTTGGGGAACAGTATATAAAATTCTATCCAGACAGACTTTGTGTGTATTATTTCAGACTTTATACCCGTTTTATGGAACAGTTCAAGCGATCTCGGACATACAGTACCACCCCACCCCCCTTCCCGATACTTCTGTCTACTTGGAACAATTTAAAACCCTGAATGTGACATTCAGTTGTCATGTTCCGATTTTTCTTATTAAACCACATCTCAGTTATGGCAAATACATCAATGTTACCTGCACTTGCAACTAATCTCAACTCGTCCATCTTATTCCTAACACTACGACAATTAGTATAATATAAATTTAGAGACCCTCCTTTCTATTTTCCCTTCCTGTTCATTTCTGTTTTTTCCACTATAACTATTACTGTCCTTGTCACTTAGTGTCACTGGCTTATCATTACCCACTTCATTCTGCCTATTACTGGTTTCCCTAAAACTCACAATATTTCTACACTGGGACTTCAACGTTTTCCCCCAAAAACCCATACCACCAACTATTTCTAGTTAAAGCCTTAACAGCGCCCTCCACTGCACTTGCCAGTGCCCCCACCACAGACCTAGATAAGTGAACCCCGTCCTTGGCATACATGTTATTTCTGCCATAGAAGAGGTCCCAGTTGTCAATGAATGTTACTGCATTTTCCTTACAGTGTTTGTCCAGGTAGCAATTGACACCAATTGCCCTTGACAACCATTCACTTCCAACTCCTCTCCTGGGCAAAATACCACATATCACAGGGTTCTCTCCCTTCTTCCTAATAATGTCTATTGCTGACCTATTCCTGCTAATCAGGTCCTCACTCCTATGTCTGCCAACATCGTTGCCTCCAGCAACGATGTCTTGAAGACATTCACAGACCTGCTAACCTACACAATCTATTCTACTCCTTGTATGACCCTGCTCCTAACCCTATTTATAGTTAACTTCTGCTCTCACTAGCCTGTCTTAACAGGTGTGGACCTTAAAAGATTATCTTTTAAAAATCCCCCCTCCATTAGTAAGAGCCCTTAGTGTTCTTTGGAGAAAGAGCTTAGATCTAGGTGAAATACCGGAGGCCTTAAAGAGTGCAGACATAGCTCCTTTGCATAAGGGAGGTAGTAGAGCACTAGCTAAAAATTACAGACTAGTAGCCCTAACTTCTCACATCATAAAAATCTTCGAAAGAGTGATGAGACGGCAGATTACAAAGTTCATGGACCAGCACAACCAACATAACCCGAACCAGCATGGCTTTAGAGCGGGACAATCATGCCTGTCACAGCTGCTGAACCATTATGACAGACTTACGGAGGCATTGGAAGACGACCAAAACGCAGATGTGATTTACACATCTAAATTATTGGGAACGCCTTCAAGTCTTGAACATGTACTCATTGGAGCGGAGGCGAGAGAGATACATGATAATATATACCTAGAAAGTACTCGAGGGCCTGGTCCTAAATCTGCACACTGCCATAACAACATACTGGAGTGAGAGACATGGGAGAAAATGTAAAATAAACCCAGTGAGGAGCAGGGGTGCGGTGGGGACAATAAGGGAGCACTGTATCAACATCCGGGGTCCCAGACTATTCAACATCTTACCAGAAGATATCAGAAACACGGCTGAAACAAGTGTAGAAGCCTTCAAGAGGAAACTGGACAAGTATCTTCACCATGTGTCAGATCAACCAGGCTGTGACGGATATGTGGGGCAGTGGGCCTCCAGCAGCAACAGCCTGGTTGACCAGGCAAGCACCAGACGAGCTTGACCCATGGCCAGGCTCAGAGAGTAGAGAAACTCTCGAAACTCTCCAAAGGTATATATAAAAGGTATATCCTTATATCACCATTGGATTTTCTCACAGGTACCTGCGCATGTTCGTTTTGGCGTCCACCCAATCTGTTGTGCCTTATCAGTCTTCCTCCTCGCCACACCAGTCTCTGACCCACGATCTTATTGGCTACTGGGTTAAGCCCTGGTACTATACCTTCCACTCACACCAACCTACTCTTCCAGTGTCCCCACTTTCCCGCTCACCCCACAAGTGTCGTACACTATCTTTATCTTTATCTTGCCTGTGCTCCAGTTTCTTTACGACCATGGTGCTCTTCACCGATAGCGCACTCAGCTCACACTCTGAGGTCCGGAGATCGAATCTCCTCCGGTACGGCTGGAAAACATTAGGGACGTGTTTCCATAAGACACCTGCTGTCCATGTTCACCCATCAGTTTAAAATGGGTACCTGGGTGTTAGTGGACTGGTGTGGGTCGCATCCTGGGACAAAACTGACCAAATTTGTGGGAAATACTCTGCATAACAAGGGGCTTTCTATATAGTAGCATGTCATTGATATCAGCTATGGACTGTATACCTTGTACATGTACTTGTAGTAAATAATGATATTATTATTATATTAACTCCAAGTCCGAGGGACCGATTAGCTCATCTTTTGTACATAGTTCTACTGTTTTCCAATTATGTCCTTGAATTTGTGTTGATAAATAACAAAAAGGAACAATACTGTGACTGGAACAATACACAAATAACCCGCACATAGGAGAGAGAGGAGCTTACCACGACGTTTCGGTCCGACTTGAACCATTTACAAAGTCACTTTCTCCTTTGGGTTTTCTTTTTTCTGTCTTGGGTATCTGGTCCATTACTATTATTTTTCTCTCCTCTGTGTTCTTGTTCCTACCCTTTGTGGGCCCCTAGCTCCCTTGTAGGCCCCTAGCTCCCTTGCAGTGCTCCTCTTTCTTAGTCTTTGACTGATTCCACTACCACTACCACTACCTCTCTTCCTACTTTCCTACTTCCTCTCTTGTCCCGTCCCTGTCTGCTGGCCTATATATACTCCTTCCTCCTCTTCTTTTTGTCAGTGTGACTTTGTAAATGGTCCAAGTCGGACCGAAACGTCGTGGTAAGCTCCTCCCTCCACTCCAATATACGGGTTATTTGTGTATTGCATTGATAGAGTCACTGGATGGCGAAACGTCTACAATAAAGATACCCAGATGTTGCACATGTGTCTAATTGCGGGTACTTTCTTTAACAGTTTCCTGGAGAGAAATGCGTTGAACGCTGTCAAAAGGCCTTAGCAAAAATGTAGTACATAGTACATCATTATCACGATCCAACGCCTCAAATAAATTTACTGAAAAAAGTTACTAGAATTGTTAGGCAAGAACGCCCCTTTGTAAAACCCTGATGAGATTTACTGATCAATTTGTATTTTTCAAAGTGACTTTTAAATATTTCTGCAATTATTGATTCCATCAATTTCCCCACACTGAAGGTTACTCTAATTGGTCTATAATTCGAATCTAACTACCCATTTCCCGCTTTGTAGAAAGGTATCACATTTGTCATTCTACAATTATCTGGTATAATACCCGTTTCTAGTGACCTGTTAAAGTTCCTTCTTACGTTCCTTTATAACCCTTTGAAAATGTTCATTAGTGTCAGGTGATTTTAGTTTTAATCTGACTATTAGCCACTTTGTTCTTGCAAAAATTTACTTTTTTTTCCTTGTATATTTATTGATTTCTGGAATTTTAATTATCTTTCTGCATAGAAAGAAAGAACAAATAAATGTTAAAGGTTGACAATAACCCGAACTGAGTAACTACCTGAAACACTTTTTGGGTTGGACTTTGAATCCCGTGCAACTTTAATTTCATAATCTCTCTTTGTATATTTTATGTTTTCTCTTTTTAATTCATTAGATTTGTTCCTTAACTATCGCTCACCCATTCTTAATTTTCCCTGCAAATGCCTCTTTTGACCTTCGAGCTGTTTAAATCTATTGTTTATCAATTTAGAATATTTTTTATTTAATCTACTATCCTTATTTTGAACATATGTTAGCTGGGCAGCTTGTAAAATTCTCTTTTAAAAATGTCACACTGATAACCTTCCCACCGTCCTACACCACAACATTGATAACCTTCCCACCGTCCTACACCACAACATTGATAACCTTCCCACCGTCCTACACCACAACATTGATAACCTTCCCACCGTCCTACACCACAACATTGATAACCTTCCCACCGTCCTACACCACAACATTGATAACCTTCCACACCGTCCTACACCACAACATTGATAACCTTCCCACCGTCCTACACCACAACATTGATAACCTTCCCACCGTCCTACACCACAACATTGATAACCTTCCCACCGTCCTACACCACAACATTGATAACCTTCCCACCGTCCTACACCACAACATTGATAACCTTCCCACCGTCCTACACCACAACATTGATAACCTTCCCACCGTCCTACACCACACTGTCTCCTAATAAGTTATCCCCAATCGACTCTACCAAGAAAATCCCTTAGCCCCATGACATCGGTAGGACGGAAATCAGGGACACTGACTTGATTACAGTTATTAAGGCAACTCCATGAGATATTGAAAGTGAATGAATGGTGAATGCTTCCTCCATGTTCATCATTAACCTCAAATAAATTAGAAATTCCTTGTTTGCAAGAACCAACTCAAGTAAGTAATGTCTGTAGTTGGTCCTGTCGCAAACTGTTATTGAAAGCAATCCTTACTGGTGTCTTGAAAGTTGTTAGACTAAAGACACCCTTAGTAATTTCGTCCAATTGAAGTCCACTATGTTCCAAATCTGTGTTTAAGGGTCTTTAAATCACCCAAGATTAGCTTTCCACTACCCTCGAGAAACTGTGGCCAAATAGATTCAGTGTCCGTCGCTTCCACATTTATATCTAGTCTAATGTATGTTGAAAATGCATAAAATACCGATAAGTTGATGAGTAAGACATGTGGAACATTTGGGTCTCTTTATTGATGAAACGTTTTGCCTACACAGTAGGCTTTGACTGAAGAAGCCTGCTGTGTAGGCGAAACGTTTCAACAGTAAAGAAATACGAATGTTACACATGTGTCTTACGCATCAACAAGACAAATGCAACAGATTAAATTATCTTCGACTTACATCGCCACTTCAACACACTTCCCGATGACTCCGTCGATGTGGAATAATTTATAGCCTTGTATGTGGCACCCATGTCCGTATCTTTCACGCTGAACCAGTTCTCTGTTACTGCAATAACACTAATGTTGTTATTGCAATAATATCGTTCATATGCAATTAGTTTTTATTTAATTATGTTATTCCTAGCGTTCCTTTTTTTAGTATAGTAGACCTTTAATGGATTTAGTCCCTCCCTGCCCTCAAGGTCTCTGACAACCCGGAACACACTCAAGGTATACCTCAGGTATACCGTCTCTCTTTGTTGACCAATTCCTATTCTCTTTTTAGTAACTATAATTTACACCAATTGTCCTAAACATCCATACAAAGCCCACTCCTCTACAGTGAAGGTGTAGGATGTGAGGACACCACAACACTGCTACACCCACATCACACCAGCAGTGTGGGAGTTGGGAACCACACCACTGCTACACCCACACCACACCAGTAGTGTGGGAGTTGAGAACCCCACCACACCAGTAATGTGGGAGATGAGAACCACACCACTGCTACACCCACACCACACCAGCAGTGTGGGAGCTGAGAACCACACCACTGCTACACCCACACCACACCAGTAATGTGGGAGACGAGAACCACACAACACCAGAAATGTGGGAGATGAGAACCACACCACACCTGTAATGTGGGAGATGACAACCACACCACATCAGTAGTGTGGGAGATGAGAACCACACCACTACTACACCCACATCACCACTGTAGTGTGGGAGGTGAGAATCACACCACTACTACACCCACACCACACCAGTAGTGTGGGAGGTGACAACCACACCACTACTACACTAATATCACCACAGTAGTGTGGGAGGTGAGAACTAACACCACTACACCAATACCACACCAGTGGTGTGGGAGGTTGGATCATCATCTCAGGGTTGCTGACGTAGTTTACAACCCCAAACTCCATAATGGGACTAACTTTTTTCATTGTAAGTTTATAAAGGAAGTGTCAGTGAGCAGCGAGGCAGTGAGGTGATCTGATCTACAAGGTATAACACACTGTGTTAGTGAGCAGCGAGGCAGTGAGGTGATCTGATCTACAAGGTATAACACACTGTGTTAGTGAGCAGTGAGGCAGTGATGTGATCTGATCTACAAGGTATAACACACTGTGTTAGTGAGCAGCGAGGCAGTGAGGTGATCTGATCTACAAGGTATAACACACTGTGTTAGTGAGCAGAAAGGCAGTGAGGTGATCTGATCTACAAGGTATAACACACTGTGTTAGTGAGCAGAAAGGCAGAGATGTGATCTGATCTACAAGGTATAACACACTGTGTTAGTGAGCAGAAAGGCAGTGATGTGATCTGATCTACAAGGTATAACACACTGTGTTAGTGAGCAGAAAGGCAGTGATGTGATCTGATCTACAAGGTATAACACACTGTGTTAGTGAGCAGCGAGGCAGTGAGGTGATCTGATCTACAAGGTATAACACACTGTGTTAGTGAGCAGAAAGGCAGTGAGGTGATCTGATCTACAAGGTATAACACACTGTGTTAGTGAGCAGAAAGGCAGAGATGTGATCTGATCTACAAGGTATAACACACTGTGTTAGTGAGCAGAAAGGCAGTGATGTGATCTGATCTACAAGGTATAACACACTGTGTTAGTGAGCAGCGAGGCAGTGAGTGATCTGATCTACAAGGTATAACACACTGTGTTAGTGAGCAGAAAGGCAGTGATGTGATCTGATCTACAAGGTATAACACACTGTGTTAGTGAGCAGAAAGGCAGTGATGTGATCTGATCTACAAGGTATAACACACTGTGTTAGTGAGCAGCGAGGCAGTGAGGTGATCTGATCTACAAGGTATAACACAGTGTTAGTGAGCAGCGAGGCAGTGAGGTGATCTGATCTACAAGGTATAACACACTGTGTCAGTGAACAGCGAGGCAGTGAGGTGATCTGATCTACAAGGTATAACACACTGTGTCAGTGAACAGCGAGGCAGTGAGGTGATCTGATCTACAAGGTATAACACACTGTGTCAGTGAACAGCGAGGCAGTGAGGTGATCTGATCTACAAGGTATAACACACTGTGTTAGTGAGTAGAAAACACACACCACGTGTTCCAACCTGTTTACAATACATTACTGTTTGTTTCCTTACGCATTAAAGGGATTAAATTTGGCTTTTAAATCCTTTACATTTTGTAGTCTCATTTGAAATGTGTTAACTTCCGGTTTAAGCTTTGTGACTATTTAATCTATTGTCACCCTGTACTGTAGTTATATTTATGTATTAATGAGAGTTTATATTTGCTAGTGATGAGTCAAAATAACGGTATCGGTCTCCACGAATTTTACGGAATCTGTATCAGAGGAAAACTGCCGATTCCAGCCGATACTTTTAAAATATTAATATAACACGTGTGCTAAAAGATATTACAACAGACATTTTACCTCACATTTGTGAGCATTACTCACTCACACTCTCTCTCTCACTCACTCTCTCTGACACACACACATACACACACACATACACTCACCACACACACACACACACACACACACACACACTGCTGATCAAAAACCGATGGGATTTTGACGAGATGGAGAGAGGAGACGGAGGAGAAGCTGGGGATTACATAGTAGGGATGCTACAGTCAGGAGGTCCCAAGGTGGTAATTGCAGTGATGTATAACCCACCACAGAACAGCAGGAGGCCAAGGCAAGAGTATGATGAGAGTAACAGAGCGATGATTGACACTCTGGCAGAAGTGGCCAGAAGGGCTCGCGCGAGCAGGGCGAAGCTACTGATCATGGGTGACTTCAACCATAAGGAAATTGATTGGGAGAACTTGGAGCCACATGGGGGCCAAGAAACGTGGAGGGCTAAGATGCTGGAGGTGGTACTGGAAAATCTCATGTACCAACACGTAAGGGACACTACCAGAGAGAGAGGAAATGACGAACCAGCGAGACTGGACCTAGTATTCACCCTGAGTAGTGCAGATATTGAGGACATCACACATGAAAGCCCCTTGGGGCCAGTGATCATATGGTTCTAAGTTTCGAATACATAGTAGAGTTACAAGTGGAGGGGAAGCAGGAAGGGCTGCACAAATGAAGCCAAACTACAAGAAAGGTGACTATGTGGGCATGAGGAACTTCCTGCACAGAGTTCAGTGGGACAGAGAGATGGCAGGAAGTCAGTAGACGAGATGATGGAATATATGACAACAATTTGCAAGGAAGCTGAGGAGAGGTTTATACCCAAGGGTAACAGGAGAAGCGAAAAGACAGGATGAGCCCATGGTTCACCCAAAGGTGCAGGGAAGCCAAAACCAAGTGTGCAAGGGAATGGAAGAGGTACAGAAGGCAAAGAACCCCGGAGAATAAGGAGAGCAGTCGTAGAGCCAGAAATGAATATGCACAGATCAGAAGGGAGGCCCAAAGACAGTACGAGAATGACATAGCAGCGAAAGCCAAATCTGACCCAAAGCTGCTGTACAGCCACATCAGGAGGAGAACAACAGTCAAGGACCAGGTGATCAGGCTGAGGAAGGTAGGAGGAGGTCACAAGAAATGACCGGGAAGTGTGTGAGGAGCTCAACATGAGATTCAAAGAGGTGTTCACAGAGGAGATAGAAGGGCCTCCAGAAAGGAGGAGAGTAGGGTACACCATCAAGTGCTGGACACAATACACACAAATGAGGAGGAAGTGAAGAGGCTACTAAGCGAGCTAGATACTTCAAAGGCGATGGGGCCAGATAACATCTCTCCATGGGTCCTGAGAGAGGGAGCAGAGGAGCTATGTGTACCCTAACAACGATCTTCAAACATCTATCGAAACAGGGCAACTACCTGAGGTATGGAAGACAACAAATGTAGTTCCAATTTTTAAAAAAGGAGACAGGAACGTAGCACTAAACTACAGACCAGTGTCACTGAGTTGTATAGTATGCAAAGTCATGGAGAAGATAGTCAGGAGAAGAGTGGTGGAGCACCTAGAAAGGAATGAGCTTATCAACGACGGCCAACACGGTTTCAGGGACGGGAAATCCTGTGTCACAAACCTACTGGAGTTCTACGACAGGGTGACAGCAATAAGACAAGAGAGAGAGGGGTGGGTAGATTGCATATTCTTGGATTGTAAGAAGGCGTTTGACACAGTTCCACACAAGAGGCTAGTGCAGAAGCTGGAGGAACAGGCAGGGGTAACAGGGAAGGCACTACAATGGATCAGGGAATACCTGTCAGGAAGACAGCAGCGAGTCATGGTACGTGGCGAAGTGTCTAAGTGGGCGCCGGTGACGAGTGGGGTTCCACAGGGGTCAGTCCTAGGACCAGTGCTGTTTCTGGTATTTGTGAACGACATGACGGAAGGAATAGACTCTGAAGTGTCCCTGTTTGCAGATGATGTGAAGTTGATGAGAAGAATTCAATCGGACGAGGACAAAGCAGAACTACAAAATGATCTGGACAGGCTGCAAGCCTGGTCCAGCAATTGGCTCCTGGAGTTCAACCCCACCAAGTGCAAAGTCATGAAGATTGGGGAAGGGCAAAGAAGACCGCAGACGGAGTACAGCCTAGGGGGGGCAGATACTACAAACCTCACTCAAGGAAAAAGATCTTGGGGTGAGTATAACACTAGGCACATCTCCTGAGGCGCACATCAACCAAACCTAAGAACAGCATTCCGACATCTTAACAAAGAATCGTTCAGGACCCTGTACACTGTGTACGTTAGGCCCATACTGGAGTATGCAGCGCCAGTTTGGAACCCACACCTAGCCAAGCACGTAAAGAAGCTAGAGAAAGTGCAAAGGTTTGCAACAAGACTAGTCCCGGAGCTAAGGGGTATGTCCTACGAGGAGAGGTTAAGGGAAATCGACCTGACGACACTGGAGGACAGGAGAGATAGGGGGACATGATAACGACATATAAGATACTGAGAGGAATTGACAAGGTGGACAAAGACAGAATGTTCCAGAGATGGGACACAGCAACAAGGGGACACAGTTGGAAGTTGAAGACTCAGATGAATCACAGAGATGTTAGGAAGTATTTCTTCAGTCACAGAGTGATCGGGAAGTGGAATAGTTTAGGAAGTGATGTAGTGGAGGCAGGCTCCATACATAGCTTTAAGAAGAGGTATGATAAAGCTCATGGCGCAGGGAGAGTGACCCAGTAGCGGCCAGTGAAGAGGCGGGGCCAGGAGCTATGACTCGACCCCTGCAACCACAACTAGGTGAGTACAACTAGGTGAGTACAGTGTGGAACATACAGTGTGATACGGAGCAGTACCTACATCGAGTATACCTGGAGGGTATTTCGGGGATCAACGCCCTTGAGGCCCGGTCCACGACCGGGCCTCCCGGTGGATGAGGGCCTGATCAACCAGGCTGCTACTACTGGCCACATGTAGTCCAACATACGAACCACAGCCCGGCTGATCCGGCTCCGACTTTAAGTATCTGTCCAGCTCCCTTTTAAAGGCAGCTAGGGATCTATTAGTAATTCCCCTTATGTCTGATGGAAGGCTGTTGAACAGTCTTGGGCCCCGGACACTTATTGTATTTTCACTTAGTGTAGCAATGGCGCCCCTAGTTTTCACTGAGGGTGTTTTGCACCGCCTGCCCAGTCTTTTACTTTCATAGGGAGTGATTTCTTTGTGCAGATTCAGGACAATTCCTTCTAGGATTTTCCAAGTCAAGATTGTTATATATCTCTCTCGCCTGCGTTCCAGCGAGTACAAGTCAAGTGCTTCCAAGCGTTTCCGGTAGTTAAGGTGTTTGGTGGAACTTATGTGTGCAGTAAAGGTTCTCTGAACATTCTCTAGATCTGCAATTTCACCTGCCTTGAATGGAAATGTTAATGTACATCAGTATTCCAGCCTAGAGAGAATAAGTGATTAAAAAAGGATCATCATTGGCTTGGCATCTCATCTCTTGTTCTGAAAGTTCTCATTATCCATCCTATCATTTTCTTCGCAGCTGTGATCGAGGTACTGTTGTGATTCATGAAAGTGAGATCCTCAGACATTACCACTCCCAGGTCCCTCACATTACCGCACTATTGTATGATCAGTTGTAATTATTATCTCCTCCAGTTTTCCATAACAGAGTAGTTGGAATTTGTCTTCATTGAACATCATATTGTTTTCCGTTGCCCATTGGAAAACTTGGTTTATATCTTCTTGGATGTTAACCGGGTCCTCAATACATGACAGTCTCATGCAGATCCTAGTATCGTCTGCAAAGAATGACACCGTGTTATAGATTACATCTCTGTCTATTTCTGATATGAGGATTAGGAACAGGAGGGGAGCGAGTATTTTGCCTTGTGGAACAGAGTTTTTCACACCTAGTGTGATACTGTGTAGCACCTGCAGTGTAGCACCTACAGTGCAACACCTACAGTGCTATTAAGTGAAGCTCCTACAGTATAGCACCTATAGTGTAGCACTTATAGTGTAGCACCAACAGTGTAGCTCGTAGCATGTAGCACATGCAGTGTAGTACCTACAGTGTAGGACCTACTTTGTATTACCTACAGTGTAGCACCTACATTGTATTACCTACAGTGTAGCACCTGAAGGATAGCACCGACAGTGTAGCACCTATATCGTAACACCTATAGTTTAGTACTTACATTGTGATAAAGTGTTGAACCTATGGTGTGATTCAGTGTAGCACGTACAGTGTCATATAGTGTAGCACCTACTGTGTAATACCTACAGTGTTAGTTTAATTAGATTAACATCTCTATTATGCACCTCACACCCATCCTGTGTGTGGTAGTCAAAAAGATTACAGCGGTACATAATAGGTTCAGGGACTGGGCCCCAGAGTTTTGATAGCTGAACAAGTTTCAAATGCAATGAACCATTCACACGTTCACACCTGATCACAATTGCAATGAGTTATTAATACAAATATTAGCTTTATTTACAGTGAGCAAAGTCAGTTTTTTTTCCAGAATAATTTGTTATATACCACTGTGGATAAAATACTTTACCATTTCTTGAACATTTCTGAGTGAGTTGTCTCTGAATTCATTAATTTTATCACACTCCAGTACATAATGACGCAGGGTGTGACAATAGTTCATCTGGCAAAGTTTATATTTAGTTTAGACTACATCTGGTGGTGGTGATTTAGCCTGCCAAAGATACTTGTAACAAAGCCTGAGCCGGGCGGTAGTGACATCCAAGAGTCTGCTTATTTTGTTGCACCAGAGACATGTGGCTCCTCCTGCATGATAGAGTGATGACAGATGGACTGACTGGTGTCAGTCTCCCTGAGTGTCAAGTCAATAAAGTTCTGTTGAAGTTATTTTAGTAGTGTTCTCAAACTTCTAACTGACATGTCAAGATTGTAATCTACTCCCTCTTTTAAAGCATATAACTTAACCAATTCATCAGTTCTATCATGCAATGAAGACCAATGTGAAATGGAATCCACCAAAGATGCACTCTGACTCCACTGTCCACAATCTTACCATACCTGTGTCTGGCTTCTGACAAAAGCATGTCTCAATTTATAATTAAGGAGCTGAGTATATTTATAGATGATAAAGAATCAGTTAGAGTTAAAGTGTCAACCTTCGATACATTGACGCATTTGATTGGGAGTATGGCAAACAGTTCTGATAGAAGGGTAGAGATCCAGTTATTAATGCGTGCTCCAATTTCTTTATGAGAGTCATCTAATAAGAATTTGTGAAAGTGTGCGGTGTGACTAACCTTTCAGTACAGTTTAAAGCATCCTGTTTGGCTTCAAGGCGAAGCTTTGGTTGTGATTAAGAAGTTTTTTTTTTTTTTTGTTTTTTTTTTTGGGGGGAATATGGAGGGATGGTAGTTTGGAATGAGGTAATATCCCATGGAGCGGGGAAGTGCCGCTGTTGCCTTACTTGACATAGATCATGTATCTGATTCATGCGGAGGTCAGTTCCATTTTTTTTCGATCCATCTGGAGGGATGTTCACCAGTGCTGAAGAAAGTTTGGAGGGCTCTGCAGGGGTTTGAATGGGTTTCCTGAGTTCATTGACCCCAATGAGGATATTTCTTTCAGTAACACGATCTTTGATGCTTGGAATATCAAGCTCTTTCCGCATATTTACAATTTTGGTAGTACGAGGGCGTCCTAGGATGATCTTCACTGCTTCCTTCTGCCGTTTTTACAGCCCTCCAAGCTTCCAGTCAGACACAAGAGCAAGTAGTGGTGAGGCATAATAAACTAATGATCTAAAATTAGCAAAATACATCATTTTCACAATTTTAATAATAGCACCATACATGGGATAAAAACCTGCAACAATCTAAGTCTCTCAGCCTTTCTTTGTATTGGCGACAAAGTGTCGTTACAACAGGTCTAAGTAATGAGATATCAAAGCCTAGATACCTGTATCTAGTTACTTATTCTAGTAAAAACCCATCATGCAACTTGATCTGGCGAACTGTTTCTCTGTCGAGGAGGACGCCTATTGAGAATCTTTGTTTTCTCAGTAGAGATTATCAACCCCAGGTCCTGACACGAGGCTAGTACATGGTTAAGGATGTTTTGGGTGTTGGAGAATCCGGTGGAGTGAATCATTATATCATCAGCAAAGGTAATCATATAATGATTGGGCTGACTAGACATAGCATTAAGTAATACATTTATAAGAATACTGAATAAGATGGGACTGAGCACACCACCCTACCTGGAGTCTACCTGGAGGGTATTCCGGGGATTGACGTCCCCGCGGCTTGGTCTATGACCAGGCCTCCCGGTGGATCAGGGCCTTATCAACGAGGCTGTTACTGCTGGTTGCACGCAGTCCAACGTACGAACCACAGCCCTGCTGATCTGGCACTGACTTTAGGTATCTGTCCAGCTCCCTCTTGAAAGCAACCAGAGGTCTACTGGTAATGCCCCTTATGGCTGGGCCCCGGACACTCATTGTGTTTTCTCTTAGTGTACCAGTGGCGCCCCTACTTTTCACTGGGGGTACGTTGCACCGTCTGCCAAGTCTTTTGCTTTCGTATGGAGGGATTTCTGTGTGCATATTAGGGACCAGTCCCTCCAGAATCTTCCAGGTTGTAGATTTTTATATATCTCTATCGCCTGCGCTCCAGTGAATATAAGTCTAGTGCTTCCAGGCGTTCCCAGTAGTTAAGGTGTTTGATGGAACTTATACGTGCAGTAAAGGTTCTCTGTACATTCTCTAGATCTGCAATTTCACCTGCCTTGAATGGGGATGTTAATGTACAGCAGTATTCTAGCCTAGAGAGAACAAGTGATGTAAAAAGGATCATCATTGGCTTGGCATATCTTGTCTTGAATGTTCTCATTATCCATCCTATCAGTTTCCTCGCAGATGTAATAGTGGCATTGTTGTGGTCCTTGAAGGTGAGGTCTTCGGACATTACCACACCCAGGTCCTTCACATTGCTTTTCCGCTCTATTGTGTGATTGGAGTTTGTAATATACTCAGTCCTAGCTATTATTTCCTCCAGTTTTCCATAACGGAGTAGTTGGAATTTGTATTCATTGAACATCATATTGTTTTCTGTTGCCCATTGGGAAACTTGGTTTATATCTTCTTGGAGATTTGCCGTGTCCTCAATGGATGACACTCTCATGCAGATCCTAGTATCATCTGCAAAGGATGATACAGTGCTATGGTTCACATCTCAGTCTATGTCTGATATGAGAATGAGGAACAGGATAGGTGCGAGTACTGTGCCTTGTGGGACAGAGCTCTTTACTATGGCAGCATCCGATTTAACTCTGTTTACCACTACTCTTTGTGTTCGATTGGTTAGGAAGTTGAAGATCCATCTGCCTACTTTGCCAGTTATCCCTTTATCACGCATTGTGTGTGCTATTACACCATGATCGCACTTGTCAAAGGCTTTTGCAAAATCTGTGTATACTACATCTGTATTCTGCTTGTTTTCCAGAGCATCTAAGACCATATCATAGTGGTGTAGCAGTTGCGAGAGGCAGGAGCGACCTGCTCTGAAACCATGTTGCCCTGGGTTGTGCAATTGTTGGGAGTCCAGGTGGTTTACTATCCTGCTTCTTAGAACTCTTTCAAAGATTTTTATGATATGGGACGTTAAAGTTATTGGTCTATAGTTCTTAGCTACTGCTTTGCTGCTACCTTTATGGAATGGCGCTATATCCGTTGTTTTTAGTGACTGGAATCTCGCCTGTGTCTAAGCTCCTTCTCCATAGTATACTTAGGGCCTGTGAGAGGGGTTTCTTGCAGTTCTTAATGAACACACAGTTCCACGAGTCTGGGCCTGGGGCTGAGTGCATGGGCATGTCGTCGATGGCTTTCTTAAAGTCTAGAGGAGTTACGGTTATGTCAGAAATTTGGCATACATTGGCAGGGTTTTGGGGCTCATTCATGAAAAAAATATTTGGATTGTCTATCTTTAGACAGATTAGTGGTTCGCTGAACACAAAGTCATAGGCCCTATACTAGAAGTGGTTTTTGCCTTGTTTTTGGCATATGAAAATAAATATTTCGAATTTCTTTCAATTTCACTAATCGCTTTTAGCTCCTCTTGACTCTCCTGGATCCGGTATGAGTCCTTTAATTTTAGCTCAACATTTTCCACTTCCCTGGTTAGCGCTTCCTTCCGTGAATCAGATAGTCCGGCATTCTTGAGGAGCTCAGTGATTCTTCGTCTTCTCCTGTATACATCCTGTTTACATCTTCTCTTTTTTTTCTTAGAGGAATATGCCTTGAACATACTTCAGCTACCAGGAGGTGGATCTTTTCAAGGCACTGGTTAGGGACCATGTAATTCAAGATATCTTCCCAACATGTTTCATTTAGGGCATAGTTTACCAGATCCCAGTTGATGTTCTTGTTGTTGAAGTTGAAGTTGGTAAAGTACCCTCATAGCTATATGGGTTTTGTTGATCAGAATTTTGTGATCAGAATTTGTTGTTTATGATATTGTTATGTTTCTTACCAAGTCCTCATTATTTGTGAAGATAAGGTCTAGTGTGTTCTCTAGTCTCGTTGGCTCCACTATCTGCTGACTTAGGGTGTGTTTGTTGCAGAAATTTAGCAGCTCATGTGTGTGTGACTTTTCATCTGAGCTGCCTCCAGGAATTATTTCTCCTACAACATTATTTGCTATAGATTGAAGTCACCAAGCAGCAAGATGTTTGGGGATGGGGCTGGAAGGTTTTCCAGACAGGAGTCAATTTTTGATAGTTGTTCTTTGAACTGTTGGGAAGTTGCATCTGGTGGCTTATATTCAAGTACAATGACTAGGTTTTGGTTCTCGATTTTTATTGTCAGAACTTCAACTATATCCTTTGTGGTGTTCAGTATATCTGTGCAAATGAACGACTCTTTGACATACAGGCTGTTCTGGCTGTTCTTTCTGTCGCATCTGAAAAGGTTGTACCCAGGTATCCATATGTCACTGTCAAAGTAATCTTTTGCGTGGGTCTCTGTGAAGGCTGCAAACAGTGCATTTGACTCCCCAAGAAGTCCACTAATGAAAGGAATTTTGTTGTTGGTAGATGGCTTAAGGCCCTGTATATTAGCATATATAAATGAGGTTGTGTTGCATGTTTGTTGGGGGGATTTCATTGTTGGCATCAGTAGTTGTGAATCCGGAGGGGCCACTGGCTGTGCCTCCTGTCTAACAAGGCTCCAAGGTGGTGGACTATTTTGGTTACCTCTTTCCATTTTCTTTCTTCGTTTCTTACCACTAAAAAATCACTTGGGGTTCCAAATTCAAAGTTTTAGTTACACGTCTATGCCCCTGGAAGAACACAGAAAACTTTATGTTGGACAGGTAGCCTTGAATCAAGCAAAGAAGCCATCCTCCTACATCCATTCTGGAAAGTTCACTAATGATTACATGTCGGTTGGCTACATTAAAAGCAGATTTGAGGTCAAGGACGGTAGTGTATGAGCTGTCAGTGTGCAGGGTGAGAAAGGTGTTTATGCAATGATGCGCGCTCCTTCCATGCATGAAGCCTTACAAATGGAGAGATAGTAACTGATTCTGTGCATGAGACGATTTAGAATCATCCTCTCAAATGATTTACACAGCAGCTAGTTAGAGACATTGGGCGAAATGCATTTTGCTTATTGGGCTTTGGAATGGGAATGATGAGGCTGTTGGTCCAAGATTTAGGGAGCTCCCCAGTTACATAACTCATGTTATATAATTTAAACAAAGGATTACCTGGCACTCGACAGAGCAATCTGAGTATGTTGTAAGTAATACCATCCTCACCAGGCGACGTGGAGTTGCCCTTAGTTATTGCCAAGTTTGCGAAAGGAATGTTACAGTATCTTCCTTGATGAGCATAAAACAAATCAGTCTCTCCCTTGTTTCATATTTGTCCATTAATTTCGCCTGTGTGGTACTGAAAAGATTGTCATAGCTAGATGTAGCAGCCCAAGCACTGACTAACTCATTCGCCTTATGTAAGGGATGAGGGTGACCGATCTGACCAATTCTATTACCCTTAATTCTATTTATATCCCTCCATGCCAGACTAAGTGGGGTGTGGGCATTGAGACCATTAACATTTTTTTTCCAATCTGCCGCAACTCTCTCATACGCTCCCTGGCAGCAGAAAGGGCAGTTTCAAAGAGCTTCAGCATTTCAGGGGTACGATATTTTCTGTAGGCTAGGCCTAGTTCACGACCAGTACGTTTCAATGTTCAAAGTTTAGGATCATTGTAGTAGGTATGATTTTTATATGATCTATGAATATTATGGAAGTTAGTTGGGTTTGGATTATCAGGAGGTTTCTGTTGCATTTCTAAGTAGTTCTGAATATTGCTTACAAGGTCATTGTTATAGGTCTCAACAGAGGAATATTCATAGCAATTATACTACTCTGTAATATGTGCGACAAAGTCGTCATGCTGATCAGAGGACCATAAAAGCGTTTTCTTTTGAATATCCCACCAGAGAGGATAGTGTTACTAATATCTAGAGTGGTTAATCTTGGGAAATGATCTGATGATATATGTTACAATGGAAGACTCACAGCTGGCAAAAGTAATGTTAAAGCCAAGACACAGATCAAGGATTACATTGATATGTGTGGGTTCAAGGAAACTTATAATATGCACATTATCATGAATATTTGAGAGTAACAACAGTTGTTTACCATTACGATTACCAAATTTTGAGTTTCTAATGCTTTTGTGTCTTGCATTATAATCTCCAATAATAAGAGTAGGTTCAGACTGAACACAAGTTGGGAGCTCCAAATAATTAACTTATCAGCAGGAGCATACAAGTTTAATATGTTGAGAGCAGAGTTCCCAATATATATCCTAACACCATGGTACTGAAGTCCCTCCATTTTCTTATGTGCAAAGAAGTTGATGGGAAAGTGATTTTTTAATATATAGAACACAGGAGTTAGTAGATTTGAGGTTATATGTAACAAATGAGGGCAATTTAAGTGGTTGGAATTTTTCAGGGACTTTGCACTCTTGTAGATACATAACATCAGTGGGTTTACTTTATGGTAAAAGCTAGGAAATCTTTTTCTAAGTGATGCAATATTCCAACGTAGAATAGAAAGTTTATACGAGTTTTGTTCCATTACAGACGTCCTGGGATATTGCTTAGTTTCTCAGCATAATGAATTTTTTTTATACAAATAGCACACAATGTCAATACCAACAGTTTTACTCTGCACCATAACTTTCTTAAGTGCACTTCCTATCTGGAGGCCTCGTAGGAGTCTTTGTTTACATAGAGCACAGCGCTCTTTGTGAATGTATGGCAGATGGCACCACCACTCACATTCCCTCCTCCGTTATCATTACACTTATTTCCATAACTATCATCACCGACGCCACTACCCCGCATTATATTCACGACATTTATCAGCATTATTACATACAACATTAACATCAACGTGGTCGTCCTCACCACACTCGGCACCACCACCACTTACATAACACTCATCAATATTACACTGTCATCATAGACACCGCTACCCTCGGCATGGTTCCACTTTAATTATCGACACAGCTATTGCATTTGTCATTATCGTAATTATCGACTCCACTGCTACACTCATCAGCTTGTTCGTCATCCTCACACTCATGTCCAGAATATCTGACAGATTTATCATTGGTGTGCTCATTGACACACTCTGCATTTTTCTTTACACTGTTCAAGCTGTTGTTTTAGGTACAACTTTTGTTTCTCAAGTACTAGCTGTTGTTTTAGGTACAACTTTTGTTTCTCAAGTACTGATATGCGCAACTGCAGGTTACGTACCACTAGAGCAAGACTTGCCTCACCTGGAGGCGTGAAGCTGACTCAGCTAGGCTAGTGGTGTCAGTAGCAGCCACATCACTAGTGTGAGAAGCAGACTAGATGGAGCTCTGGTGATGTGCTACCCAGGTTACTTGCTCAACGCAATTGTATGAGGCCAGTATTCAGACTCGAGGTATCTGGTAGGCCTAGGGCCTCTTCGTGGGAGGTGGAGGGTGAGGTTGTAGCCCTGCTGTTGGCTGTGATGTGGGCAGCCCTCACGCTACAGTCAGCATGAGCTGATGTGACTCCTGTGGTCTTACAATTGATACATTGTTTTGCAACAGTCTATTGTTTTTTGATCATACAGGTGTCCCGTAGCTCGATCGCTAGCACACTCAGCTCACACACTGAGGTCCGGAGATCGAATCCCCGGTACGTTGTTATAGATTTGCCGGTACTGCCGGCCCGGGTCTTCTCCAAATGGTGACCCGGCCTCCCCGGTACGGCTGGAAAACATTAGGACGCTTTTCCATAAGACACCTGTTATCCACGTTCACCCATCAGTAAAATGGGTACCTGGGTGTTAGTGGACTGGTGTGGGTCGCATTCTGGGACAAAACTGACCTAATTTGCCCGAAATGCTCTGCATAACAAGCGGCTTTCATATAGTAGTAGGTCATTGATGTCAACTAGGCCTGTATACCTTGTACATGTAGAAATAAAGATATACTATATATTATTATTATTGTTGAGAAGGATAAGAATTGGCATACACTGCACACCAATGTGACTTAGCTGGCCATTTTCTGGCAGTGTGACCCCAACATTGACACTTATAGCATCGACGATGAGAAGGTCTGTGCAAGACAATGATGTAGTGCCTAATAATTAAGACGATGAGGTCTTGCAACTTAGTCTGACACCAGAAATTTAGGATCCAAGTGATTGCTAACATTGTAAATGACATAAGCACTTTAGGTGCCCTTGGTGGGGCAGCATGAAGTTTGATGTTGGTATATTAGTGAGTGAGAATTGTATCTATGAATGCTTGGTCATTAGTGACAAAACGTCATTATCCTCATCGTAACGAAGCTTGATCTTCTCTAGGTTGTTTAATTTAGCTTCGTAAAACCATTTAATCTTAGCCTCTATATCAGTGTCGGCAGGAAATCAATCTAGCCTGATAGCTTTGAGAGGGTGTTCGCCTT